>SJYA01000300.1:568372-607531 GCA_006410615.1 Neotragus moschatus | reverse complement strand
AGTATTAATATACAAAAATATACTTGATATTACATTTGAAATATTACTTTATTTCTTTTCAATTTATGGTGTTCCAAGTAACATCTATAAATTTTATTCATGCACATTGGCAAATTCTTTGTCTAGTTTTTATGGACTTTAGTTAGAACTCTGGGGTTTTTATGTATGTATGTTTTTAGTATTTATACCAATCACTTCATTTTCTTATCAAAACTTCTAAAAATATGTATATATATAATATACATATAACAATGATTGTAATAGTAGGCATCCCTGTCTTTTTTTCTATTAAAATTATTTCATCATTTCAATATCTACTGTAATATTTGTTATTTTTGTAGACTTCATATTGTGTTCAGTATCTGTATATTTCATGTAGTTTTTACAAAATGGCTGTTAGGTCTTAAGAAATTCCCTTTTAAAATTATTATGGATATATTTATATGTTTTCTTTTGTTTGTTGAGGTAATAAATTTCGTAAAGAGATTTCCTGATGCTAAACTATTTTTACTCATTCTCAGTGTACTATTTTCCATTTTCTTCCACTTTAAAAAAAAAGAAAACCTCTAAACCACAAAATATCATCTTTGACCCAACACAGTAATTTTTGTTTTGTTTCATCAATCTCTGGGTGGTTTATTTTCCTTACTATGCAGTCTATTTAGCTTCTACTGCTTATAACTTTTTGTGACATCATTTATGTTCAAGACTGTGATCTGTATTGATCTGCATTTAAAGGACATTGGAGGGAAATGTTCTGTTTTCAGGTTATAAGATTAAATAATAAAACATTTTTGCTAATTTATCCAGAGCTTATATATTTTGATCATTTTTGAATATGTGAAGAGTCAAAAGCTAGAAGTGAACTGTTTCTCAATAATCATGAAAGCTTTGCCCCATTATTTGTCTTTTGAATTTTGCTTTGAATTGGATATTAATACCTCTTTTTTGTTTGTTTGTTTATATTTGAATACCATAACTTGCCTACCTTTGATTTTAACAAATTTTGGTCACTTTTTTTTGTCTCTTGTTGGATTCTATTTTTGATCCTGTGCCTTTCAATATAATTTTTCATTTGCATCTAGTGTTCTTAATGATATATTTTTCATGCTTTTTTCTTAGTTTTTAGAATTCTATTGTTTTTCTTGTTTTGTCTTTTCTAAAAATGCAAGCAATATTTCAATTTTATGTTATTTTTTAGTGCTTCACAAGGCTCTGTAAGAGTGTGATTTCACTCAACCAGTGGTTACTTTCAGCTTTTCAAAATAATTTTAATCTATATTTCTGTATTTTTAGTGTTGAATTTGAAATCATATATTAAAAATTTTCATATTTAAAAGAAATAATACAAATTTTCCTTTACCAGTAAGGTCAACACTGTTTGTTTATATAGCTCAAATTTTTACATCAAACCAGTTACAGTTATGTTATTATGCCAAGTTAAATTTGTCTCCTTCTAGAATAATTTTCTGTTTATTTCAATTCTGTATATATTTTGTTAGATTCATATCTAAATATTTTAAATTTCAATTAAATTAATTTTAAAAATACTTAGGTATAAATCTAATAAAATATATACAGAATCGCTCCTTGGAAGGAAAGCTATGGCAAATCTAGAGAGCATATTTATAGGCAGAGACATCACTTTGCTGACAAAGGTCCATCTAGTCAAAGCTGTAGTTTTTCCAGTAGTTGTGTGTGGATGTGAGAGTTGGATCATTAAGAAGGCTGAGCATTGAAGACTTGATGCTTTTGAAGTGTGGTGTTGGAGAAGACTCTTAATAGTCTCTTGGACTGTAAGGAGATCAAACCAGTCAATCTTCAAGGAAATCAACTCTCAATATTGATTGGAAAGACTTCTGTATCAGCTTGGGATGCCAAAGCTGAAGCTCCAATACTTTGGCCACCTGATGTGAAGAGCTGACTCATTGGAAAAGACCCTGATGATGAGAAAGACTGAGCAGGAGGAGAAGCAGAGACAGAGGGTGAGATGGTTGGATGGCATCACCTACTCAATGGATGTGAGTTTGAGCAAACTTAGGGAGATAGTGAAGGACAGGGAAGCCTAGCATGCTGCTGTCCATGGGGTCACAAAGAGCTGGACACGACTTAATGACTGAACAACAGCAAATAACTAAATATTTTATATTTTTGGTGCTATTGTAAATGGTGTTGTCTTCAGTTCAGTTCAGTTTCTCAGTCGTGTCCGACTCTTTGCGACCCCATGAATCGCAGCACGCCAGGCCTCCTTGTCCATCACCAACTCCCGGAGTTCACTCAAACTCATGTCCATTGAGTCGGTGATGCCATCCAGCCATCTCATCCTCTGTCGTCCCCTTCTCCTCCTGCCCCCAATCCCTCCCAGCATCAGAGTCTTTTCCAATGAGTCAACTCTTCGCATGAGGTGGCCAAAGTACTGGAGTTTCAGCTTTAGCATCATTCCTTCCAAAGAAATCCCAGGGCTGATCTCCTTCAAAATGGACTGGTTGGATCTCCTTGAGTCCAAGGGACTCTCAGTAGTCTTCTCCAACCCCACAATTCAAATGCATCAATTCTTCGGCGCTTAGCTTTCTTCAACAGTCCAACTCTCGCATCCATACATGACTACTGCAAAAACTATAGCCTTGACTAGACAGACGTTTGTTGGCAAAGTAATGTCTCTGCTTTTCAATATGCTCTCTAGGTGTTGTCTTACTGCATTTCAAATTCCAAATTTTCATTGCTGGTATACACAAAAGCAATTGATCTTTGTCAACCAACCTTGCTACACTTAACTATTAGTTTCAGACTTTGTGTGCATGTGAATTTTTTGGGATTTTATACATAGACAATCATCTTATCTGCAAACAAAGTTAGTTTTATTCCTTCCCTAACTCTGTACCTTGAATTTCCTTTTCTTCTTCTTCTTCTTTTTTTTTTTTTTTTTTGTGTGTGTGTTTGTGTGTGTGTGCTAGCTGTACTTCCAGTACAGTTTTGAATAAGAATAGTGAAAGAGGGGATCTCTCCCTTGTTTCTGATCCTAGGAGGAAAGTGTGCAGGTTTTCAGCAGTAAGTATGACACTAGCAACAGAGTTTTTATTAGATTTGCTTCCTCATTTTGAAGATGTTCCTATCTGTAGTGTTCTAGGGAATCCTACATGAAAAAGTGATAGAATTTGTCAAATGACTTTACTGCATCAATTAATAAGATCATCCAGATTTTTTTCTTTTACCTTGATTGATATCAACTATTACATTGATTGATATCAAATATTGAACCAGTCATGCATATCTGGAATAAGTTACACTTGGTCATGCTGTAATTTACTAATACTTCCTTGAAAATTTTTACACCTATGTTCATGAGAGATATTGACCTGTAGCTTGTCTTTATCTGCTTTGGATATTGCAGTAGTTCTGAGCTCATGGAAGAAATTAAGTGTTCCTTCTGCTTCTATTTTCTGTACAAGAATGTGGAAAATTGGTATCATTTCTTCCTTAAATGTTTGGTAGGATTAACCAATGAAATTCTCTGGGCCTAGTACTTAGTTTTTTCAAAGTTATTAAATACTAATTCAATTTTGTAATGAATATCAGCCTATTTAAATTATCCATTTCTCCTTGTGTGAGTTTTGGTAGTTTGTGTCTTTCTAGGGTTTGGTCAATTTTATTTATCAAATTAGTGGGAATAGATTTGTTCATACTAATCCTTTGTTATTCTCTTAATATTCATAAATCAGTTGTGAAAATCCTACTGTCATTTCTGATACTGGTAATTTGTGATTTCTTTCTCTTCTTTTCCTTAGTTAGCCTGGGTAGAACTTTATCAATTTTATTGATCTTTTCCAAGAACAAGCTTTAGGTTTTGTGGAATTTTCTCTTTTGTTTCCTATTTCCAATTTCATTGATTTTTGCTCCTTTATTTCATTTCTTCTACTGTTTTAGGCCTAAGCTTTCTTCCCCCACATTCCAGTTGGAGAAACATGTTGTTGATTTTACATCTTTCTTCTTTTCTCAATGGAGTATGTTTCTTTGTTGTCACTGCTTTTTCAGCATCCCACAAATATTGATAAGTTGTAGGTTTATTTTCATTCAGTTCAAAATATTTTAAAATTTCTCTTAAGACTTCTCCTTTGACTTATGTGTTACCTGAATGTATTTTTAACTGTCCAAGTATTTGGGGGAATTTTTCATTTCTTTCTGTTATTTATTTGTAGTTTAATTTCTTTTTGTCTAAGAATATACTTTTATGATTTCTATTCTTTTACATTTAAGATGTGTTTTATAGCCCACAATTGATTCTTTCTTGGTAAAGGTGATTATTCCATGTGATTTTTTAAAAATTTATTTATTTTTTAATTGAAGGATCATTGCTTTACTGATTTTTGCTGTTTTCTGCCAAACCTCAACATGAATCAGCCAGAGGAATATGTATATTCTGCTATGGTTGCATGGAGTATTCTAAAAGTATCAAATAGATCAAGTTGATTGGTAATGGATGTACAGGTCAGCTATATTCTGATGGCTTCTCTACCTGCTTGATCTATAAATTACTTTTTTTTTAAAAAAAAAGGGCTGTTTGTGTATTGAACTGAAATAGTGGATTTGTCTATTTCTGTCACTGTTCTATCAGTTTTTACAATACACAATTTGATGCTATATGTTTACCATATGTGTAAATAACACATTAAGGATTGTTATGTCTTCTTGGAAAACTGATCCCTTTGTCATATGTAATGCTCCCTTTTTTTTTTNATACTTTTATGATTTCTATTCTTTTACATTTAAGATGTGTTTTATAGCCCACAATTGATTCTTTCTTGGTAAAGGTGATTATTCCATGTGATTTTTTAAAAATTTATTTATTTTTTAATTGAAGGATCATTGCTTTACTGATTTTTGCTGTTTTCTGCCAAACCTCAACATGAATCAGCCAGAGGAATATGTATATTCTGCTATGGTTGCATGGAGTATTCTAAAAGTATCAAATAGATCAAGTTGATTGGTAATGGATGTACAGGTCAGCTATATTCTGATGGCTTCTCTACCTGCTTGATCTATAAATTACTTTTTTTTTAAAAAAAAAGGGCTGTTTGTGTATTGAACTGAAATAGTGGATTTGTCTATTTCTGTCACTGTTCTATCAGTTTTTACAATACACAATTTGATGCTATATGTTTACCATATGTGTAAATAACACATTAAGGATTGTTATGTCTTCTTGGAAAACTGATCCCTTTGTCATATGTAATGCTCCCTTTTTTTTTTTAGGTTTTAAAACTTTTTATTTGCATATTAAAAAAACTGTGCATTCCAATAATTAAAATCATTTGAACAACAACAAAAAAAATGGCACTCTGATTAAACTGCATTTTACAGCCCGCAGAACACCTTGGACCAGCTTTTTACTCTAGATTTCACTGTCGTCCCACCCAGCTTCCTCTTTCACCAACATGCAAGTTCTTTTCCTTCTCTGCCAGCCACACAGGCAGATGGGAGAGGCAGGCGTGGCCTAAGTTGTCAGTAGTTCTCCATTCTTTGATGTGAAAAGGCATAGCACAGTCATTTAAACTCGATCCAACCTCTTTGCATCTTACAAAGTTAAACAGCTAAAAGAAGTAAAATAAGAAGGCAATGCTTGTGGAATGTACAGTGCATACTGGCGGCACACGGTTCATTACGACTCACCTGCTTGCTTCTCCTGTTCAATCGTTTCTTTCGAAGGCAGTGGATTTTTCTCTTGCTTTTCCGTTTTCTTCAATTTCGACTTATTGAGCTTCTCAGTCTCAGCCATATCGGGTTTGTCAGACATGGTTTCAGAGGGCGCGGAGCGAACTACGAGCAAGTGAAGTTGGGTCTGCGATATGGCCGCCGCCGAGTCTCGCTTTCTCTTAGTATCTTTTCTTGTCCTAAAGTCTTTTTTCCCTGGAAATATTATAGCTACTCTTTCTTTTGATTAGTGTTGACGTGGTATCTCCTTATCCATTCTTTTTTTAAGATTTTTTATTTTTAATGTGGACTATTTTAAAAGTCTTTATTGAATTTGTTGCAACACTGTTTCTGCTTTGTGTTTCAATTTTTTGGCCATAAGACTTGGCCACGGGATTTTAGCTCCCTGACCAGGAATTTAACCCTCACCCTCTACTTGGAAGGTGAAGTCTTAACCACTAGACCACCAGGGAGGTCCCTCCTTCTCCATTCTTAGCATGTGTCTTTATATTTATGGGTTTTTTCTTATTGACAATATAAGATAAGGTCTCATTTGTCTCAGTCATTTTGACAATCTCTTTTTTTATTGAAATATAATTGCTTTACAAAGATGTGTTCGTTTCTGTGATACAATGAAGTTAATCAGCCATATGTATACACATGTCCCCTCCCCCAGGACCTTCTTCCCACCACCTTCCCCTTCCCGCCCATGTAGATCATCACAGAGCACCGAGCTGAGCTTCCTGTGCTTTACAGACAATTTCTGCTTTTAATTAGAATATTTAGGCCATTTACACTGAAAGTAATTATTGATATACTGGATTACCTTACCATGTTTTAACTCTTCTTTATTTGTTTGTTCTGTGTCTCTTTTTTCCCTGCTCTTTTTCTGCCTTCTCTAATTTTAATTAACATTTTATATGATTCCATCTTAGTCTTCTATTAGCATATTAATTATACTTCTTTTAAAATGTTTCTGATGGTTGTCTAGAGATTATAATACACATTTTATAGCACTTCCTCTGTGGCACATGTACCTTATAGCAGAGTATATGCAATTCCCTTCTCCCTTCGCTTATGACATTGTTGTCATTCATGGTACTTATCTGTATTGGCTTCCCTGGTGGCACAGTGGTGTGAATGGAAAGGATAGTGATGATTGCATAAAAATTTTAGAGCATGTGTAAATTGTGTTTTTAAAATCTTAAATCTATATATTGACATAAGCATAAAGGAAATAAAGAAAATTTTAGGAACAACACTCAAAATGGATGTTTGTAGAGTGAAATTTCTCAGCCCTGCATGGCTGGAGTTGTCCTGATTCACTCTGCATTTTGAAGGCCTAGCTCTGTTACTGATGAGAGGTCTCAAGTTATTCTTGCCATCATCCTCAATAACTGACCAATTTCTTAATTCCTTCTGGAATATTTTAAGTTCTTCTCTGTTTTTTTAGGTGTTGGCATTTCATCATTATGTGCCTTGGTTTGGTTCTCTTTCTTAAAATTTTATTTATTTATTTATTTTCGACTGTGTTGGGTCTTCTTTGTGGCGTGTGGGCTTCTCGGTAGCTTCTGGTTTGGGTCTTTTAAAATTTATTTTTCTAAGTCCTTTAAAGAGATCCGTGTTATTCTACTCTATAGAGATCATATCTCCTTAAACAGCTCTCCTGGTCTGGTCCTCCTCTGCACTTCCTTGAGTATCTTTCTTGGCTCTAATCAGACTGCTGTTAGGCCTCTGAAGGAATCCTGGGCTCCTATGTGCTGTGCTTAGTCGCTCGGTCGTGTCTGCCTTTCTGTGACTCCATGGACTATAGCTCTCCACGCTCCTCTGTCCATGGGGATATTCCAGGCAAGAATACTGGAATAGGTAGACTATCCCTTCTCCAGTGGATCTTCCTGACCCAGGAATTAAACCTAGGGTCTCCTGTATTGTAGGTGGATTCTTTAAAAGCTGAGTTACACTGGGAGACCTAGACTCCTGTATCGTCTCTCAAACTTGCTCTCTTGTATGCTTTTAATCTCTTTATTTTGGACTTCCCTGATGGCTCAGTGGTAAAGAATCTGCCTACAATGTAGGTCAGGTCAGGAGGATCCCTTGGAAAAGGAAATGGCAGCCAACTCCAGTATTCTTGCCTGGGAAATCCCATGGAGAGAGGAGCCTGGCGGGCTGCAATACATGGGGTCACGAAAGGGTCAGACATGACTTAGCAACTAAACAGGAACAGCAGTCTATTTAATTTTCTGGGGAATTCCCACAACTTTATTTTACAACCATTTTAGTAAATCTTAGTAAATTTCTAAAAATCAATTTTTAAAAAACATCTAGTACCACTATCTCTTTGTCTGTTATTTCCTTTTTCTTTGTAAACAGGGGTATAATGTGAGTTCTCAAATCTCTATAAAAATTTTAGAGGTTTTGGAAGTTTTTCCTACAATATCTCTGTTTCTCCTGGAGTAACTTTTTCTCTTTTTAGTGTTATTCTTTCTTCCTGAAGTTGGAGAATTTCCTCAAAAGTCTGCTAACCTGTGGTTATCTGTTTCTACTTAAGAGGAGGCTCTGGAAATCAATACATCTGACTCACCAAATTAAAGAATGAAGAAGGAAAACTGTTGCAGGAAGGGAGACCCCTTCCAGGGCCTGAAACTGGGCTTTTGTCTAACACTGGCAAATGAATTGTCCGAGGAGACACATGTGCTGACAAAGCAAGAGATTTTATTGGGAAAGGGCACCCGGGTGGAGAGCAGGAGGGTAAGGGAACCCAGGAGAACCACTCTGGCTCGCAGTCTCTTGGGTTTTATGGTGATAGGGTTAGTTTCTGGGTTGTCTTTAGCCAGTCATTCTGACTCAGAGTCCTTCCTGGTGGTGCACACTTTGTTCAGCCAAGATGGATGCTAGAGAGGATTCTGGGAGGTGGTCGGACCTATGGTGTCTCCTTTTGACCTTTCCCAAACTCTTCTGGTTGGTGGAGGCTTATTAGTTCTGTGTTCCTTACCAGGACTTCCTGTCGTAAAACAACTTATATAAATAGTTACTATGCTGCCTGGCCAGGGTGGAAGGTTTCAATCAGTGTGCTTCCCCTAACAAAACCATATGAATACCTCAAGAGATGCATTTCATAATAATCAACATCTAACCATGATAAAACTCTCAGTAAACTAGTAACAAACAGAAACTTCCTCTATCACGTGTGTGCATCTGTGTGTGTATGACATCATACTTGATGCATACATTAAGTGCATTTTCTCTAAGGCTAGAAACAATGTAAGGAAGAAAGATAAAATAAACAATTTTTGGAAAGGAAGAAGCAGAGGAGTTTTATTTTCTGATGCCATGGTTATTTTTTCTATAAAATACAAAAGTACTCTACAAATATATTACTAGAATACATGAATTTAGAAAGGTCATGAATACATGGTTACAGTTTCTTAAAAATCAATTCTATGTTCATACAATTGTTAGAAATAATCTAAAAAGCAGAATCACTTAAAGTAGCCCCTCAAAGAATAATAGAGGCTAAGAATAAGTTTAAGGAAAGAAGTGTATGAATCCTGTATGTGTGTGTGTTCATTCAGTCATGTTTGACTCTTTGCAACCCTATGGCCTGCAGCCTGCCAGGCTCCTCTGTCCATGGAATTTCCCAGGCAAGAATACTGGAGTGGATTGACCTTTCTTACTCCAGGAGATCTTCCTGACCCAGGGATCGAGCCCNAGACCCCTTCCAGGGCCTGAAACTGGGCTTTTGTCTAACACTGGCAAATGAATTGTCCGAGGAGACACATGTGCTGACAAAGCAAGAGATTTTATTGGGAAAGGGCACCCGGGTGGAGAGCAGGAGGGTAAGGGAACCCAGGAGAACCACTCTGGCTCGCAGTCTCTTGGGTTTTATGGTGATAGGGTTAGTTTCTGGGTTGTCTTTAGCCAGTCATTCTGACTCAGAGTCCTTCCTGGTGGTGCACACTTTGTTCAGCCAAGATGGATGCTAGAGAGGATTCTGGGAGGTGGTCGGACCTATGGTGTCTCCTTTTGACCTTTCCCAAACTCTTCTGGTTGGTGGAGGCTTATTAGTTCTGTGTTCCTTACCAGGACTTCCTGTCGTAAAACAACTTATATAAATAGTTACTATGCTGCCTGGCCAGGGTGGAAGGTTTCAATCAGTGTGCTTCCCCTAACAAAACCATATGAATACCTCAAGAGATGCATTTCATAATAATCAACATCTAACCATGATAAAACTCTCAGTAAACTAGTAACAAACAGAAACTTCCTCTATCACGTGTGTGCATCTGTGTGTGTATGACATCATACTTGATGCATACATTAAGTGCATTTTCTCTAAGGCTAGAAACAATGTAAGGAAGAAAGATAAAATAAACAATTTTTGGAAAGGAAGAAGCAGAGGAGTTTTATTTTCTGATGCCATGGTTATTTTTTCTATAAAATACAAAAGTACTCTACAAATATATTACTAGAATACATGAATTTAGAAAGGTCATGAATACATGGTTACAGTTTCTTAAAAATCAATTCTATGTTCATACAATTGTTAGAAATAATCTAAAAAGCAGAATCACTTAAAGTAGCCCCTCAAAGAATAATAGAGGCTAAGAATAAGTTTAAGGAAAGAAGTGTATGAATCCTGTATGTGTGTGTGTTCATTCAGTCATGTTTGACTCTTTGCAACCCTATGGCCTGCAGCCTGCCAGGCTCCTCTGTCCATGGAATTTCCCAGGCAAGAATACTGGAGTGGATTGACCTTTCTTACTCCAGGAGATCTTCCTGACCCAGGGATCGAGCCCACATCTCTTGCATCTCCTGCTTTGGCAAGCAGATCCTTTACCACTGCACCACCTGATACTGAAAGCTATAAACACTTCTGACAAGATTAAGGAAAATTAAATAAGTGGGTTGAACTCAGTGTTGTTAAGATGTCACTTTTCACCAAATGAATCTCAAAGTTCAATGCAAACCCTATAAAACTCAAAAAAGCTTTTCTTGTAAAAATTGACAAATAATTTTAAAAGATTTGTGGAAAACCAAAAGATGTAGAAAATCCAAGGTAATATTTTCGTAATTGACTTCAAGTCTTTCTAAATGATCTAGATTCAGATTAATATACTGTTGGCACAAGGGTAGGCAAAAAGACAAATGGCACAGAATAGAAAATCTAGAAATAGAACCAGGTTTACCCTTTAAATTAATTTTTGAATATTTTAATTAGTTTGGGGGAGGCAAAGATTTTTCAGATAGTACCCTAAAGTTGTTAGCCACAGAAGAAGAAAAAAATGATAGCTTTGGCTTTGTCAAAATTAACAATTTCTCCTCATCAAAATACATGGTTAAGAAAATGAAGGCAAAGCACAAAATGGGTGAAAATGTTCACAGTACATTTCTGTTGCTGTTCAGTTGCTCAGTCGTGTCTGACTCTTTGTGACCCCATGGACTGTAGTATGCCAGGATTCCCTGTCCTTCACTATCTCCTGGAATTTGCTCAAACTCATGTCCATTGAGTCAATGATGCCATCCAACCATCTCATCCTCTGTCGTCCCCTTCTCCTCCTGCCCTCAATCTTTCCCAGCATCAGGGTCTTTTCCAATCAGTTGGCTCTTCAAATCAGGTGGCCTAAGTGTTGGAGCTTCAGCTTCAGCATCAGTTCTTCCAATGAATATTCAATATTGATTTCCTTTAAGATTGACTAATTTGATCTCCTTGCAGTCCAAGGGACTCTCAAGAGTCTTCTCCAGCACCACAGTTCAAAGCATCAATTCTCTGATGCTCAGCCTTCTTTATGGTCCAACTTTCACAGGACTCCATATATGACTACTGGAAAGACCATAGTTTTGACTACACAGACCTTTGTCAGTAAAGTGATATCTCTGCTTTTTTTAATACACTGTCTAGGTTTGTCATAGATTTTCTTCCAAGGAGCAAACGTCTTTTAATTTTGTGGCTGCTGTCATTGTCTGCAGTGATTTTGGAGACCAAGAAAATAAAGTCTGTCACTGTTTCCACTGTTTCCCCATTTATTTGCCATGAAGTGATGGGACCAGATGCCATGATCTTAGATTTTGAATGCTGAGTTTTAAGCCAGCTTTTTCACTCACAGTATGTATATTAAACAGAACATTTCTTTTATGATAATACAAACTCCTACACACCAATAAATAATAAAAGACAACCCAGTAATATAAATGGGCCAAAGGCTTGAAAAGGCACTTCAAAAAAGAAGATTATGACTAGCCGATGAGCATATGGAAGTGTGCTCAATATTATCAGTCATTAAAAAAAAAAAGGTTAAAACTGCATGAAATACCATGTTGTATATTATAGACTAAAATGGCTAAAACTAGAAAGCCTATTTCTAACAGACTTTGGAATAGTTTGACAGATTCTAAAACTATTAAACATACTCCTACACAATGACCCAACAATTCCACTCCTAGTTATTTGCTGAAGGGAAATTAAAACATATTGTCACCAAAAACCTTGTACAAGAACCACAGCTTTATTCAAACTAGTCCCGAACTAGAATACACCCAAATGTCCATAAACAGGAAAATGAATAAGTAGATTGTGGTCGGTCCACACAATGGAATATCTTCAACAATAAAAGAACCAAATTTCTGTTCATCTAACATGCATGATGAGCAAAAGAAGTCAGACACAAAGCACACGTGATGTATTGTTTTCATGTATACAGTGTTAAAGTGTTAGTCACTCAGTCATGTCCAATTCTGCAAACCCATGGACTATGGCCCTCCAGGTTCCTCTGTCATGGAATTTCCTAGCCAAGAATGCTGAAGTGGGCAGCCGTTCCATTCTCCAGGGGATCTTCCCAACCCAGGGATTGAACCCACTTCTCTTCTGTCTCCTGCACTGGCGGACAGATTCTTTCCCACTATTGCCACCTGGGAAGGCCGTGTGAAGTTCAGTAACAAGTAAAATTAACATATGGTTACAAAAAGGATAGCACTGTTTCCCTCTGAGTGGCTGTCTGGATACAAGTGGTCAGGATGCAAACTGAGGGTGGAAGATGTGATGTTCTGTTCTTAATTTTTTAAATAATGCATCAGTTTTCCACAACATGTCTCCCTTGTGATCTCCACTGGGTCTCCAGGGTCCTGCAGGACTCACTGGTTGCTTTCCTGACCTCTGGGAGTATTTTCCACCTACAATAGTGGTTAGCAATCCTCTGATCACTTCTTGTCTCATAAATTTTGGTAGAACTCTCTTATCTGCTCATTGCCCCCTGCCATTCTCCTTGTCATTTTGAATCCAATCCCTTTATTAGCATTTTTAGTGGGAGGTGGTGGCAATAATAAAAAGAAGATAAATGATTTTCTTTAATTGGCAGTATTTAACCAGAAACATTCTTTTACAGGATGTTGATGCAATAAAGTGATTACTCCCCAATGCATCTTGGGTACTGAAAAGTATCCAAATATACCAGACAAAGGTGGATATCTTTATAATGGTTTTGATTGGGACAGACTGGAATGGACTTCTTTAGTCCTGTACTTCAGTCTTTCTTAACTTCCACACTTTTCTTCAACTATATCATTGTTTGTTGTTTCCATTGCTTTTATTTGTTTACTGAAACCACTTATTTTATATATGTTGGTTCTTCACAATCTATCCTTTATATATAAAATGTTACAGCCTTCACAAACATCTCGGAATCTTGATGACCATTTTCACGTGATATTCTTCTTCCTTAGGATGTCCACAGAAAATCAGAATATGGAAGAAAGGCTTGTCCTTGAGACTGCATTCAGGCACTTCAAAAGACATAAAGTGGAGATTTCAACTGCAATTAAAAAGACATTTCCTTTCTTTGAGGGCCTTCGTGACCGTGAACTCATCACAAATAAAATGTATGAAGTAAGTGAGATTTCTTATGTCTGGTAAACCAGCCCCAAACTAAGTTATGCTTTGATATCCTGAGCACAGCTAGCTAACTGAGGAGTGTCCTATGAATAGAAGACTTCTTAACTATTGTTGCAAATGTTCAAGTATTGTTGTGAGGTAGAAAGGGAAAAAGAATGGAAATAGGTGTCACTGGAGACAGTCCTTCCTCTGATTAAGTTAGAGGAAGGCCACTGGAGTCAGGCAGGCTGGATCTAAAACAGTTGTGTTCCACAGATGTTTAATACACCACAGTACAGCATAATCTAAGAATTAAAAGTAAGTGTAATAAATTCATGAATAATTTAAATGAGATGATTTAGTGAAATAATAATTGACACAGGATTTCTTTTTGAAGAACATCAATTTAAACAGTTGAGCTTCCCTCATAGCTCAGTGGGTAAAAAATCTGCCTGCAATGCAGGAGACCTGGGTTTGATCCCTGGGTTGGGAAGATCCCCTGGAGAAGGAAATGGCTACCCACTCCAGTATTCTTGCCTGGAGAATCCCATGGACAGAGGACCCTGGCAGGCTACAGTCCATGGGGTCACAAGAGTCGGACATGACTTAGTAACTAAAGCAACCAATTTAGATCTGAGAACATTAAAACCCACAGGGAACTGATGTCTTGTAAGGACAAATTTGGGAGTAGATGCTTGCTATTCTTTCTCCGACAGTTTTCTTTCTCTAACAGGGGTTTTTCTTTTTCCATTTATTTATTTCCTTATTTATGTACTGATTTGTGCTTTTTCTGGAGTCTTGGACTTTGAGTTAATTTTAGTGGTAGACATTGTTGGAGATACCGGGGTGCAGGTCTTCAGCTTGTCCTCCGAACATGCTTTCCCTGTGGCCAAGTTCACAAAATGGAGCACTGTCCCCTGGCTTCCTTGAGCTCTTCCAGCCCAAGTCAGGACTGGTGAAGGGGCAGGAGTTGTCCAGTCAACAGAATAGTGGCTCGTCACCTGCCATGTCTATTCCTCAAAGAGTTGACCAGGCTCTTAGCTACATATTCATTAACTTTGAACCCATGTTTAATCTTCAGAATTGTGGCTTCTTACATCTAATGTAAGTTAGGGTGAGGAGATCAGATTCACAAATAGATAGTTTGAAGAGGAGAGGATTTATTGTTTCACTTAGTAGTCATACAAATATGCAGAAATGCTAAACCTCTACATGAAAAGATACCTATGTATGTAAATTGGAATACATTAACTTGACATCACTTTCTAGGGCTCTCTTGTAACCTGGAAGTCTGTATTTATACTTTTCTTCATTCATTGTTTTTAAGGACTGTCAAGATTCTTGTAGAAACCTGGTCCCTGTACCAAAAGTGGTGTACAATGTTCTCAGTGAGCTGGAAAAGACATTTAACCTGTCGCTTCTGGAAGCATTGTTCAGCGACGTCAACATGCAGGAATATCCTGATTTAAATCATGTTCGTAAAAGCTTTGAAAATGGTAATTAGCTTATTTTCTACCTTTTGATGTTCAAGGTCAATTCTGTTTAATAAATATATATTGAGCTCCCATCACGTGCCATAACCGGTGCTGAGCAGTGGGGATATAACCGTTAACAAGGCACACTTGACTCTTCTCAAATCGAACCTAGGTCTTCTACATTTCAGGCAGATTCTTCACCATCTGAGCCACCAAGTTCTTCTCAAAGCTCATGTTATAAAGGCTATGGTACAACACCCACCTGGTGGTCTGCTTAACTAGACACTTAGACTCACGGGAGGACCAGAGCCACAGTGCCATCCAATTTAGATAGAAGGACAAATGACAGGCCAGCAGTGGTCTACACAGCAGTCCATTGAGTTGATTACTACCCATCTCAAGCTTAGCTGTGGGTATAGGATCCATCCTGGCTTAGAAACAGCAGATCAACAGGGTCAGTATCTGAACAACTTCAGAATCATAGCTTTCAGGGACCCCTAGAGGGACAAGCCAGATTATAAGAATCACCACAGCCCAAGAATGTGGTGATTCAAAGAAGACCCAAGAACAGTCTGTAAGTAGACCCTCCCAGTCCCATGTCATTTTAAGCCCTCAAACCCAGGGTTGACCTGGTAACACAGAAGAAAGGCCACTTCCATCAGATTTCTAGAGTAATTAGCACAAAAGTTAACTTATATCAAATTTTCCCTTAAAGGAAACATGGTTTTAATCATATTTTCTCCTTAAATAATCACAAAGGCTATTCTCTTCCAGGGCTTATTTTTGGTGCCACATATAACTAAATGTTGACTTTTTCCTGAGAAGGTATAATTTATCCTTTTTAAATGCTAGTGACTCACATCTATACTTGCTGCCAACCCCCTGCCCCTGGCAGAGGTCACTGCTATCCACAAGAGCTTGGATCAGTGACTAAACTCCAGAGGATGGGGACTGTGGTCCAGGGTGTGATATCTCTCCTGTTTCTAGGTCCCCCCCCCCATCCCTGTCTCATGTGCTGAAGTCCTCCTGCCCTTAGGCCTCCTTCACCTTTTCTGGGCTTTGGGCCACTGTCCTCCTCATACCTGCCATCTGATTTTGCTGGAACTTGACCCATGCTCTGAGGAAGACAAAGTAGTACCCGTGGCTCCCACAGTCCTGTCCATCTCACCCCTTAATGGGCATTTTCCCAGGAGGTGCTCCTGCCATCAGCTCTGAGGCAGCATCCCACCATGTCTCCTTCCTAGACTCCTGGCAGTGATCTACCCACTAGGCTCCTTGGTTTATTTCCTTCCTCCTACATCTGCTAAGTTACCTACATGCAGGGTCTCTGGACTGGTGTTCTAGCCTCCTCTTGTTGGCAGCCTCTTGGGTCCATGGTCCAGGAGTTGTGGGGATGCCCTGCAATACTGCAATAGACAATCCCTGTGTGCAGCTTCAGAGTTTCCTTTTTTGTGGGATCTGGGCCACTCTGGGAGCTCCGACTAGCAACCCTAGCATGCCCCCCTCCCCCTCTGGTTTGTCTCTTTGGAAACTGAGCATCCTCTCCAACACAATTAAGCCCAAACCTCCTCTTATCTAGAGCCCTCTTTAAAGTCTTTGGGCTTTCTCTTTCACACACACACACACACACACACACACACCCCTCTAGAATCCTAGTCGTGCTCCAGAAGAAATTCGTTTCTTTCTTACATTTTGAACAGTGCAGTTAACACATTTCACTTCCCTTATATATTTTGATATGTGTTGTCCGCATGGTGTGATGTTTATTGTACATGACTGACAGCCTCAGGATGTTCTCAGGACTCCTTTGTCCTTATATTTGTGTGGCTCATTTCTATGCAGGGAACATAACTGCTCCCTTGCTGGGGTTTCTCTTTTATGTCCAAGGATGATGGGGGAAATTTACCATGAAGATTGGGACCCACTGAGCTTTAAGTGACCCAAGAGCTGGAAATTTCTAAATATGCAATTCTGAGATGATGTTCCTGGTCTCTGGTGGAGATCTCTAATTGTGTTTTCTCTTCCCTTCTTAAGCAATCCAAGAGAAACTTAGTTATGAAGAAACTGATGAAGAAGAGAGGGAGGAGAGGCCTGCCATCCAACTGAGCCTTGAGCAAGGTGACTGAGATCAACAACAAACCAATTCTCCCTTGCTAAGAGGAAAAAGAGAAGGGAAGGTGGAGGCCCGAGACCTGAGCAAAGATTGAGAATCAGGGAAGAAATGATGAAGGACCACAGAGAAGGCAGGCAGGGATATTTGTATGAGCATCTAACCAGAGGCTAAGTCCTGGAGGAACAGCTATGGCAAGAGGCCTTTGCCCCAAATACCAAGACAAAGGAAGAGGAACCCAAGGTGTCAATAACCAGATTTAAAGAGAACGACTGCCTGGAAGTCATTGTGATTTAGAAAGAATCCTATAGGAGAAGATCAATGTCAGGTTGTGATGGGCTAATCACCATGGGCCTAAGGTCAATGTCAAAGAGGAGGCTGTTGATGATGGCAGAAGAAAGGACTGATTTAAATGTGGGGGAGGTTGTTCAAGAGCAGAAATATTCAAGGAAAGGTGGTCATATGGATTCAGTGGTGAGGAATGGTAGAGATGCGGAGGAGAAAATGTAGGTATTTGAGAGAGAGGAGAGAAGAAAAAGAAGAAATGAAAGGAGAAAGGGGTCAAGGACACAACAAAAACAAGCAAATTAATAACAGCTCACTTGATTGAAAGTTTCTCCTGGCAGTTGTGTGTTTAGTGCCGTTGGACGGTATTATCACTTATGTGCCCATTTTGCAGATAAGGAAGCTGAAATCTAGAAAGACCATGTATGTAGTTGGCCTGGGATCAAATGAGCAAGGATGGAACCAGGCATTCTGAACCCAGAGCCTGTGTTTTCAACCCTGGATACTCCCTGGTAGCCTAATGGGACAGACAGAACCCAGAAACAAAAGAAGGGAAATATACAAAGAGGGAAGTGAAGCGAAAGTCACTCTGTCATGTCCGACTCTTTTCGACTCCATGGACTGTAGCCCACCAGGCTCCTCTGTCCGTGGGATTTCCCAAGCAAGAATACTGGAGTGGGTTGCCATTCTGGAGAAAGTGGAGGAGAATCAGATGTTGAATCCTCAAGGAGAGGCTAACGAGACAGATTAAACAGACTTGTACAGGAAGGGAGTGGATGAAGAGAGGGTGGGGACTTTGTAGGAAGTAAGGTAAGGTCACTAGTCAGGGAAACTCTAGGGATGAAGGCTGGTTCACCATGGCTGCAGAAATCAAGATAAGCTATCGCTAGGTACTGAGTGGCTGGTGGAGATCATGTAGTGAGATGGCCTGGCCAAAGCCCTCTCAGCCAGGAGTGCCCCTGACCTGCCTTCCACTCAAGGATTTGGGGTCAGACTACAAGAGTTGGATGAGATCCATCAGGCCCAGATGGTCTCTGTATTGTTGTCTACCAGGGGTCTCAAGCTTCTTATTTATAAAAAAAAAAAAGAAAGAAAGAAAAGAAAGAAAAGAAAAGGGGAATTAGAGGAGGGTGGCACAGTCCCTACTTAAACTTCTGAAATAAATTTTTAATTTTTCCCCCTAGGAACTTCTGGAGGCCTGACTTGTTCTGGTGGAGAATCCTCATCTTGTGATGGTCTGTTGTTGACTCTGTTCTGTGATGCTTTGCTTGTGTCCCCTTCTAGGCTGTGCTGGGGGCAGAGCGGCTGCTTCTTTGTGTCAGAAATCTGTTAGTCTTTGCGTCTGCAGTTTCTCCAAGGGTCAGTACTCAGTTGCTGGGAAGGTCACTGCTTCTGGGCTCCTTAAATGCGCTTGCTGCCAGTCCCCAAAGACTGATGGTTTTGTCCCAGCATCTGCCTTTACTATTTTCTGTTCTGTTTTTTTGATCAGGCAGCGATCTTGGTGCTTCAGTGTCATGTCTGGCAGAGACCAGTGCTACAATCAGAGCGGTGGAAGAAGCAGGTGATGGGCATTCCTCGGGGCAGAGGGTTGGGGGGCGGGTGGAGTCCTCCCATTACTTCAATTAACCCATAACATTCTTAATGATGTTATTGTTTAAAATTTATTGCTCAGCTTTCTTATTTGTAATATAGAGATATTACAGGCAGATTGTCATGAGGCTCTGAAATGGAACAAGGATGGGAATGCATTTACCAGTCACTAGGTATTCACTGGGCTTCCCTGGTGGCTCAGTAGCACTGTTGACAATAGCTAGGACATGGAAACAACCTAGACGTCCATCGGCAGATGAATGGATAAGGAAGTTGTGGTACAAATGCACAATGAAATATTGCTCAACTATAAAAAAAAAGAACGCATCTGAGTCAGTTTTAATGAGCTGATGAAACTGGAGCCTATGATACAGAGTGAAGTAAGCCAGAAAGAGAAACACCAATACAGTATATTAATGCATATATATGAAATTTAGAAACAGGGTAACGATGACCTATATGCAAGACAGTAAAAGAGACAGATGTAGAGCACAGACTTTTGGACTATGGAGGAGAAGGCAAGGGTGGGACAATATGAGAGAACAGCACTAAAACATGTATATCACCATATGTAAAACAGATGACCAGTGCAAGTTCGATGATGAAGCAGGGCACTCAAAGCTGGTGCTCTAAGACAACCCAGAGGGATGGGGTGGGGAGGAAGGTGGGAAGGGGGTTCAGGATGGTGGGACACATGTACACCCATGGTTGATCCATGTCGATGTATGGCAAAAACCATCACAATATTGTAAAGTATTAGCCTCCAATTAAAGTTAATAAATTAATCTAAAAAAAAAAAAAAAAGAATCTGCCTGCAGTGCCAGAGACCCAGGTTCAGTCCCTGGGTCAGGAAGATCCTCTGGAGAAGGGAATGACTACCCACTCCATATTCTTGCCTGGTAAATCCCATGGACAGAGGAGCCTGGCAGGCTACAGCCCATGGGGTTGCAAAAGAATAGGACACACCTTAACAACTAAACAACAACAACGTACTCAGCACACGTTTGTTCCCTGAATAAAAAGTACTGGTACAAAAAATATACACAACGACTAGATTTTTTTGATCATGGTATACCATATATTGATGCAGCCAGAAGTTTATTTAATCTTCCCCCAAACCTGAAAATGTGTATATATTATCCTTGTTTTTCAGACGAAAAAGAATCAGCTTAGAGAATTCGGTTATTTGTACAAGTTCACCCAGCTGAAAATCAGGATTGAGCGCTGCTCTATGCAGTGTCACAGCAGGAATTCAGGGGCCCATAGCCTGGCTTCAGCTTCTGCCTCAAGATCATGGGGTAGCGACTAGCCCTCTTTGTTCCTCAGTTTCATTATCTGTAAAATGGACATGATAATAGCACCTATTTTAGAGGATGATGGATTTTAAACAAGTTACATCATATAAAGCGTTCACAGCCTTGTCTGGGGCTATATCAGTGTTCCACGCATTTGTTGTTATTACGACCTTTAATCATCACTTTTATTTGTGTCTGGTGCCAGAGTCCATGCTTTTAACTGTTACATTCGTAGTACACGTTGAGATTTTTTTCTCTCATAGGGGTTCATTGGATTTACTGATTCCCCAGGCTGGAAAAGCAGTGAGAATAGTAATGCTACCTTCTGGCCCAGGAAGATAAATTGAAGGTCATAGTTTTCCCTGCTTACAGCACACTACTCTATAACAAATTTGAAGTCTTTATTCCATGACTCACCTTAGTAAGGAAGGAACATAGAGGAGTCTCGGGGAACTACCTACAACGTGAAAGGCTCTTACTATGTAGCTTCCCTTAGGGATGTATTATTTTAAAAAGAATGCTCTAAATTAGTAATACGCTTTTATAAAAGAATAACTTTCAAGGTGGTTTTTGAAAGCACAGTAATACTTTTTTTCTGCTTTAGTTTTTTTTTTTAATTGAAGGATATTAGCTTTACAGAATTTTGTGGTTTTCTGTCAAATACCAACAAGAATCAGCCGTAGGTCACCAGTGTCGCCTCCCTCCTAAAGCTCCCTCCCGCCCTCCTCCCCATACCACTCTTCTAGATGGCCACAGAGCCCATTCGAGGTCCCCGAGTCATACAGCAAATCCCCATCGGCTATCTACTTTATATGTGGTATTGTAAGTTTCCGTTTACTCTCTCCTCTATCCTTTCCCTCTTCCTCACCCCATGTCCATATGTCTGTTTCTCCCTTGCTGCCCTGAAAAGAAATTGATCAGTGCAATCTTTCTAGATTCCATAGTATGTGTCAGTATACGATATTCATATTTCTCTTTCTGACTTACTTCACTCTGTATAATAGGCCCTGGTTCATCCACCTCATTAGAACTGACTCAAATGCATTTCTTTTGATGGCCAAGTAATATTCCACTGTATATACGTACCACAGCTTCTTTACCATCCATCTGTAGATGGACATCTAGGTTGCTTCCATGTTCTAGCTATTGTAAAAAAATGACATAGTGAACATTGGGGTACATGTGTCTTTTTCAATTTTGGTTTCCTCGGGGTTTATGCCTAGGAATGGGGTTGCTGGGTCGTATGATGGTTTCACTCCTAGCTTTTTCAGGAATCTCCACCGTCTTCCATAGTGGCTGTATCAGTTTACATTCCCACCAGCAATGCGAGAGCGTTCCCTTTTCTCCACACCCTCTCCAGCATTAATCGTTTATAGACTTTCTGACATTGGCCATTCTGACTGGTGTGAGGTGGTATCTCATTGTAGTTTCAATTTGCATTTCTCTAATAATGAGCAGTGTTGAGCGTATTGTCATGTATTTGTTAGTCATTTGTATGTCTTCTTTGGAGAACTGTCTGTTTCAGTCTTATTCCCACTTTTTGATTGGGGTTTTTTTCCTGGTATTGAGTTGTATGATCTGCTTGTATATTTTGGAAATTAATTCTTTGTCAGTTGTTTCCTTTGAGATTATTTTCTCCCATTCTTGTTTATAGTTTCCTTTGCTGTAAAACACAGTAATACTTTTAACAAATCACATTTACTCAAAATGTTAAGAGTTAAAAATACATATGGATGAATATATATTAGCCATTCACCTGCTAGTGCAGCTGATGGAAACAGGAAGGGATAAGCGGATGGAATTGTTACAAGCAATGAGCAGAAAAGAAAGGATTCAGTGTGTGTGTGTGTGTGTGTGTGTAGGGTGTGGAGAGAGGAGGCAATGAAGTTCTCTGAAATTCACAGTGTGGTCTGGGAGCACCCTTACCAGGAAATGAAATCCCAGAGCATCTTGATGTTGGGGAGCAAGGACTATAAAGAGAGAAACTTCACCCTAGGACCCAAATGACACACAGCAAGTCACCAGTAAATGTGTTCGAGCGTCTGACCTGACAAGGTGGGCTGACGTTCCCAGGTGAGAGGAGCGCTGTGTCTCACGGCCGCCCCCCACCCCTAGGGGAGGTGCCCAGTCCTGAGGATGTGGCACAGAACAGGCCTAGGACCCACATTCCATACTAAAACTGCAGTGAAAAAATATGTCTGTGTGTTCATACATTATTGAGGCTGGAGGGGACAGAGTGGGAGAGGCTGATGGAATCCGTGAGGACCAGAGACGGTTGCCATGGAGGAAGGGCGTGTGTGCTGGTCCTAGGTGGTATGCCTCAGGATTCAGTCCTTCCCCTCCCCTGCTCTGCTCGGCCCTCTGTCTCTGGCCACTGGCCCCTGTGGACTTGTTTGTCAGCTCCCCTTGCTGCTGACTCCCTGCTGGGTTCCTAACATGGAGACCCTGGCAGGAGAGTGGGAGTAAGGAAGCAGCCAGGTGTTTCCCCATCACTGCCTCCAGCCCCAGTTCTGGCAGCAGCCGCAGCTCAGCCTTGACTGCACCTTCCACGAAGCAGGCAAATCATGGTCCAGCCTCTGCCTGCCAGTGACCTCAGCCCATGGTCTCCTCTATCCCTCCCGTAGCCTCCTGGCGACTCTTGTTTATGTTGTCACATTCTTCCCCTTGGTCCTCTGTGCTCTTCCACCAGCTGTGTAGCCAATCCCTGGATTAAATTCCCTCTGCTTTAAAAGCTTAGAGTGGTTTATATCTTCCTGTTGGATTCTGCTGGATGTTGGAGGAAACTAAAATATTTGTAAATCAAAATGTGGTTTAGGTACAGCCTCCCCTGAAAATAGACTCTCAGATCACTTCAGTGAAACAGAAGAGATAAATACAAAGAGGAATGATGCTCCCAGCAACCAGAACGATGCACTGGAAAGCCAGCAAGCAAATGAACAGTGTGACCAAGAATCTGAACCAGCAGGTAAGGCTGGCTGGCTTTGCCCGGGGAGTAGAGAGGCTTACCACGGGGGAAGGGTACGTCCAGGACGTGCTGGTCCTGGGAGGTTTGCTCAGGGATTCAATCCTTACCCTCTTAAAGGGGTCAAGAGGGCCTGACTGGTGACAGAGAATGAATTCATGCACCACTCAAGGAAACATCTATTAACAAACAAAGGGGAAATTACACGGACACTGAGGGCAGGAACTGAGCCTGATGTACTGATGGGAAAGACTTGGAGGAAGAAAGCGAGAAAAGAAAAACTAAGAAGGTGAAGTGTCCCAGACCCACTGAGGAAGAGAAGAAACAAGAGTCAGGGAGAGATTGGCTCCAGAATCAGTGCAGCGCGGCACTTCCGTGGGGTGAAGGTGGCAATAAATGCAGACAGGCTCAAAGCAGACGAATAAGAAGGGAAGAGAAGTTGGGGAAGAGGAAAAAAATGGAAACAGGGCAAAGCAAAGCTCTGCTGGATGTCAGCCGTGATCTTTTGTATCTTCAGAGTTCTGTGAGCCAGCACCTATCCAATCAAATAATGCAGAGGCCGGGGAGGAGACACCCAGCCCACTGCCTTCTAACAAAGAAAGTAAGTATTACTTATCTTACCTATTTTCTTTCTTTTTCTAACTTTTATTTTATCCTTTTTTTTTTTAATGACCATGTTACATGCACGTGAGATCTTAGTTTCCTGGACAGGATTGAGCCCGTGTCCCCTGCACTGAAAACACAGTCTTAACCATTGAATTGTCAAGGAAGTGTCATATTTTACCAATGTTCTAATTATATCTTTGTTTTTCTAAGAGCCTAAAAGCTTTCCTTTACTCTCCCATACTACCTCACCCATACTACCTCACCCCTTCCAGATCGTAACACCATCCAAGACAATGCAGCCTTACCCACAAGCTCTAGTTGATTTAGCAGGTGTAAATTGCAATGGAGAAGGAAAGCTGAACTCTTTGGTGGACAGAGTGTCCCTGGGAAGATGGTGCAAAAAGGAAGAATGGGAAAAGGTGGACTAGGAAGCATCAAAATAATAAAGTATAAGAATTAGATAGATTTTAGGTACATTGACAAGGAATCCAAATGATGCCATGTTGTGGAGTTGAAAAGAATTAAGTTGCAAGTTCCTTTTCAGAGGTTATAGCAAAAACAAGGAAATCATGTAAGATGCTGCAGGTCAGATTTGCATGAAAGGAAGCTCAGATGAAGGGCCTTCTAGAAAGAAAGTGACAGGTAGAGGGATGTGGTGCTTTGGACGCTGGCAAAACAGGAAGAACTTTGGTGATGATCTGAGAGCTTAAATGAGGAAAATATATAGAATGACAAAACTGACACAGAGGAGACATATAGAGGTCATACTAATATGACCTCTGAGAATAGGAGAAAGTAAGGAACATAATAGAGAATGGATACATTGAAAAAGCAAGCAGGGGACAGCAGGGTCAGGTCAAGAGTGAGACCCTGGGGCACACCTAAGGGCTGTCTTACTGTTGGCACCTTCATGAGTCCTGGGCACCTCCTTTGCCTCATCCTAGACACTGCTAGGTCTTGGGGAGAGTGATTTTAAAAATGCAGAGGAAAAGAGATGAATAGAGAAAGATATCAATGAAAAAGAAGACCAAAAACCAGAAAACTGGAGGTGGGCGAGGCACAAAGAGGATACCTGGACAACAAATGAAAAACTGATAGAGAGTGGACCATACAGAGAGAGGAGACAAATCGAGACGCTATCCCATTAGAGGAGACTGTCATCAGAAAGGAGGCACAAGGAGTCTGTAATAATCAAAATAGCCCGGGAACCCCCGAGATAAAAACAGACCTGTCCCCAGTCATTGTCACCCTCCCCACGGTCTCCATAACATTCATAAGCTATTATTTCTTGGACGTACATCTTCAGCCCACACTTGATCTCTAGACTCATTCCACCAAGTGTCTGGAGATCTTCATTCAAAGACCTGTTGGAAGGATTTCCCTAGTAGTCCAGGGGCTAGGGCTCTGTGCTTTCACTGCAGGGGGCAAAGCTTAGATCCCTGGTTGGGGAACTGAGATCCCACATGCCACACAGCATGGCCAAAAAAAAAAATAAATAAAATCTGTTGGGCATCTCAATTCGGAGGCCATATCTATCACTATCTATTGCTGTGTAACTAACAGTCACAAAACTGAGCGGATTAAACCGATCATGGTTTTCCTTCTCACTTCCATCAATTCTAACATTAAAATCTTTCCAGCTTGTAGCTTGTCCAATTGTTCCCCAGTCTTTGCTGTGCCCATGCTAAGTCACTTCAGTTGTGTCCGACTCTGTGCTACCTCATGGACTGTAGCCTGCCAGACTTCTCTGTCCCTGGGATTTGCCAGGCCAGAATACTGGAGTAGGTGGCCATGCCCTCCTCCAGGGGACCTGCCCAGTGCAGGGACTGAGTCAGTGTCTGTTACATGTCTCCTGCATTGGCGGGCGAGTTCTTTGCCATGAGGCTTGCTGTAATCCACGTCCTGTCACTTCTCACTTCAAATAGAAGAACAGTCTCCTGCTTGTTCCTTCCCTTCTGTCTCACTTCCTTCAGATCCACCCTCTGCATTTTAGCTCAGTAGACCTTTCCAAAATGCAGACCAGTTCATAAAATTTTCCTGTTTAAAACCCAATGCCATCCCTAGGTTGAGAAGATCTCCTAGGGGAGGGCATGACAACCCACCCCAGTATTCTTGCCTGGGAAATCCCATGGACAGAGGATCCTGGTGGGCTACAGTCCATGGGATTGCAAAGAGTCAGACATGACTTAGGACGCACACACGCACCTTCTTGTGGCCCTCGGCATGAAGTCAAAGGTGCAGGTGTGGAGTACTGACACATGCCTACCAGCTGTGTATTTTCCCATCATACTACATTCCCATCACACCAAACTCCTTTTAGTTACTTAAATTTGACAAGCTCTCTCAACCATCCCTACCTTTTCATATGCTTTTGGAAAACAGTTTTGTATAATCTTCCAAAGTAGAAAATACAGGTAGCTTATGACTTAGCAATTACACTCTTCAACAAATCAACAGAAATGTATATTATCACCACACACACAAAAGAATGTTCATCATAGCATTATTTGTCGTAGTCTAAAACTTGAGCCAGCACAAATGGAGATTTTTTTGGTTTTATTTTTTAATGGGTAATTTCTGTAATGGAATGTTATACAAGAGTGTGAAAATATATATAACTGGATACAGATGACTATTGCACACATAATGTTAATAAAAGAAGCTAAATCTATATCCACACTGCCCCCAAAAGAATAGACAGAACGAGAGTCAATGATTCCACTTAAGAGTGTCAATCACGCAGTCATGTTGGACTCTTTGCAACCACCTAGACTGTGGCCCACCAGGTTCCTCTCTCCAAGGAATTTCCTAGGCAAGAATACTAGCACGGGCTGTCATTCCCTTCTCCAGGGGACCTTCCTGACCCAAGGACCGAACCTGGACTCCTGCATTGCAAGCAGATTCTTTACCATCTTAGCCACTAGGGAAGCTCTGATTCCACTTAAACTTGAGAGAGGCATGAAGGAAGGGACAGAGTTGAGCAGCAAACAGGAGAAGGGTGGGGTGGAGCCTCCTTCTGTAGTAAGATGACAGGAAGAAGACTTCTTAATGCTAGTGAGCTCCTTTTGGGGGAGACAAATTAAAATTTTTCCTTCATTAAAATCTGATCCAGGAGCAAAGGCATCCAACCATGGACTACAAATCAATTCCTGTTCTGTCCATCTAGTGGATATAAAGAAGGAAAAGCCATTTTTTAACTCAAAAGTTCAGCTGCAAGCCCAAGCAAGGACTGGCTATAACCAAGTATCTGACATAATAGGTAAGGCTGACAGAGAGAAAGAAGAGTTGGGGGTCAAGGGAACCAGGCAAGAGGCTGGGGCATCAGGGTCCAGCCAGCCAGTCCGGGTGGCCTTGGGCAAAGGAAAGAAGGGCAGGGAACCAGCACCCTGTGCTGTGAGTTTAGCAGAAGAGATTCCCCAGGGACCCAAAAAATATCAGAAGACAGATGATGGGTAATAAATATTGATGTCCAGGAGACTATTGCCAAAGTAAGAGAGGAAAGTATGAGAAAGAAAGAAAAGGAGGGGAAAAATAGAGAGCCAAGACATTCAAGAGAGTAGATGGAAAAGAAACACATGAAGACAAAGCAAGGTATCGAGATACTGTCCCTGGAATGAGAGGCATAAGTAAGGAAAAGGGGCCAATTGGAAAGTGAAGAAGTAAAATGAGAATGGAAAAAGAGGTAGAACGGAGCAGAGGGTCAGAGGTCGATCTAGGGTGGGGGTAAGGGGTAGCAGCAGGGTGGGGCAGGGGAGTGTGGGCCCTCTGCGTGTGAGCGTCATCACCGTTCATGCGGGACAAGGAGCAACCTGCAGCTCACCCACATTCAAGCACAGACCACGTGCCTTGAATTAACTTAGCTTCTAGGTCTCCAGGGTACTCTCATTCTGGGGTTTCCTGCTGTGCAGGCTCCATCCTGAGATCCTAATGGAAAGTTGTTCCTCTGTGGTTCCTCTGTGCAGTGATCAGCAGTGAGGACTCTGCAGAATCCAGTGAGGGAGACGAGTTCCCAGAACCCTCCACGTCAACACCAAGAGGGATACCTGGTAAGGAAGTGGGAGAGCAAGGCCAGGGCTGCAGGAGTCTGCAGGAGAGCTACTGTATCTGGAGCACCTTACTCGGAGCCCCTTCTGAACCATGGATCCAATTTTTCTTGGAATCGTATCCTCTGAATCTTACTGTTATGGGAAATGCAGGATGATATGAAATCTCTATCTGAGGATGAGGCCTATTAACTGACGGTTGTTGCCATTTAGTCGCTCAGTCGTGTCCAACACTTTTGCGATTCCAAAGACTTTAGTCCATCAGGCTCTTCTGTCCATGGGATTTCCCAGGCAAGAATACTGGAATGGGTTGCTATTTCTTTCTCCACTATTAATTGATGGGTCCCATTAATTAGTACATGTTTTCTATGTTATGATATAAAGAAATAAATTTTAAAAGTAATGAGTGTGTTTAAAACTACTAGTTGCTGTGTCTATAAAACGTGAGATTTTTCCACTAATTTTATTTACTTACGTATTTATTCCTGGCTGTGCTGGGTCTTCATTGCTGCCTTGGGTTTTCTCTAGTTGTAGCAAGCGGGGGCTGCTCTCTAGTGATGGTCCTTAGGCTTATCTCATTGCAGTGGCTTCTCTTGTTGGGGAGCGCAGGCTTTGGACACGTGGGCTTCAGTCATTGTGGCACATGGGCTCAGCAGTTAAGGCTCTTCTAGAGCATGGGCTCAGCAACTGAGGCACATGGGTTCAGTTGCTCTGCTGCATTTGGGATCTTTCTGGACCAGGGATTGAACCCGAGTCTCCTGCTTGGCAGATGGCTTCTTTACCACTAAGCCACTAGAGAAGCCCGAAAATGTTGGATTTATATGGAGATTTCTACCAAGAACAGAAAGTTAAATATGGTTGGCAATGCATGGGTGAAGTGCACCAACTCTCAGTACAGTTGAAAATCTGCTTATCCCTTATACTCAGCCTCCATATACACAGGTCCGCATCCTTGTTGTTGTTCAGTTACTCAGTCGTGTCTGACTCTTTGCAACCCCTTGGACTGCAGCACACCAGGCTTCCCTGTCCATCACCAACTCCCAGAGCTTGCTCAGATTCATGTCCACTGAGTCAGTGGTGATGCCATCCAACCATCTCATCCTCTGTCATCCCCTTCTCCTCCTGCCTTCAATCTTTCCCAGCATCAGGGCCTTTTCTAATGAGTCAGCTCTTCACATCAGGTGGCCAAAGTATTGGAGTTTCCATTTCTCAATCCATGAATTCCACCAGCTGTGGATTGTCTAGTGATATAGTGTTTACTATGGAAAAAAAAATCTGAGTCTCAACTGGACCTGTGTATCTCAAATCCACATTGTTCAAGTGTGAACTGTATTCCTTTATTGGAAAGTCATATTATTATCTGGAGAAGGAAATAGCAACCCACTCCAGTATTCTTGCCTAGAAAATCCCATGGACAGAGGAACCTGATAGTCCATGGGATCACAAAGAGTTGGACATGACTGAGCGACTTCACTTTCACTTTCATATTATTATCTGATCACAAACTTGAATCCTGTCACAAGATAACTCATCTAGCTATCTATTATTACCATAAATAAAGACTTCAGATAAGGTATTCTGAAACCCAAAGTGTTTTTGACAATTCTTCAGCAAGTCATGGCATATATAGTGATTTTCCAAAAGACTTTTTGCAAACAATCTTACAACAACCTTAAAGGGTAAGCAGGACAGACATTGCTATCATTGTTTCTAATGAGAAAACACAATCACATAAATGTTTCAAGGTCTCTAATAAGTCTCATGAGAGATGAAAGGGAATAACAAAGCTGGCATTCTGGATTCTACATTATTTCCTTTGTAAAATTGGAGCTCCAAATGATTATCTAAATGTTGTTCCTCAGTCCTGGCAGCAGCCAGATTTGCCATAAAATCTGTATCTCTGTAGTGTACAAATTGGTGATTTTTTCCCTCCCTTTCTACTTTCTAGACAATATTAGAAACATACCTATTTATAGAAACACACTAGGAAAAGTCCTACAAAGAAGCAAAAATATTCCTTGATCTTGATGCTACAAAAGAGTAATATTTTAAATAAAACATTCAATCTACTTACTCACTAGATTTACCAAGTATATGTTAGTTGCTCAGTTGTGTCCAACTCTGTGCGACTCTATGGACTGTAGCCTGCCAGGCTCCTCTGTCCATGGAATTCTCTAGGCAAGAATACTGGAGTGGATTGCCATTCCCTTCTCCAGGGAATCTTTTCAACCCAGGGATCAAACCTGGGTCTCCCACATTGCAGGCAGAGTCTTTACCATCTGAGCCACCAGGGAAGCCCCAAGTAAAATATAAATTTGCTTCAGTTTTTGGGGAGTCCACTTTCTACTTTCATCTTAGTTGAGTAGGTAAATGGCTCTAAAAGATTGTCCCCAAACATATCTATGGTTCAGACACATGAGATTATTTTCCAGGCTTGCAAATAGTTCAAGGGCAGCAGGTTGGCAGGGGGTGGGAGGAGGTGGGAAGAAGAGACTCAGTCTTGAACAGGTTTCCAAGTTACCCTACATGAGAAACAGCAGATGAATGATGTGTGAAAAAGACAATAGAAGGAGTCAGAAGTAGAAGACAGAGAAGGGTAGGATGGTTAAGTTTCAAGCAGAGCAAAGTCTCCCCTTGCATTTGAATTGTCTCTGCTGTGGGGATAAGGGATGGAGCATCACTAACCTAAATGGCAGGTGACTTAGATGAACAGACCACACTTTCCTTGGCTTTTCAAGACTTTGTGAGTTTTTCTATTAGGAAATTTCCTACTCAATGAGTTCCTTGGTCACACACCCAGACTCCTCAAGAAGTTCCTTTGTGCAGACGCCAATAACCTTGAGTCTTTAGGATCAAGTGAGGGCGGAGAGGCCCAAGAAGCCACCGTCTCTCCATCCCAGATGGCTCAAGTAGGAAGATCAGGATTGCAGCCCTGGACTACAAATATCCAGAGTTTAAATCCAGAGCTCTGTTTTCCTGATGAATCTTATTCTGACCATTCTCCATGTGCCTTGATTTAATTACTTCTAGGATATCATTTTCCACATTTAACTTCTCTGGCTATGTTGGGAAGTAGAAAGAGGCAAGAAGGTATTATATATAAACTGTTGTTTAACTGGGTGAGCCCAATCAGTTGCTATATTGAAACTGTAGTAAAAATATGATAGTAAAATGATATTTTTAGTACACACTGTCACAGCTATTAATGCTAAAGAGTGGAAATAGTGTACCTGTCCTCCAGGATGCTTTTATTCTATAGAGCATGGTATTCCTCTATTCACTGTTAATATTATCTTTAGTCCCCAATTTAGAAAGTCTTCACAGAGTAATTTGTGCTTCTGTTAAATTATTGATGGAAAATGGCTTCAGACCAAATACTCTCAAACCCTAATTATAGTTAAACCATTGGCTAACAGTGATTTCTCACAGGGTTTTTGTACATAAAGCTTCATTTTGTTTTTATAAAAACCTTAACAGGGAGTAAGGGTAACCAGGTTCTCCCAGGTTTATAGATGAGGAAGCTGGAATTGGTAATGTTTGGGGGTCTCTTGGTCTTCCCAGTTGGCCCTAGTGGTAAAGAACCCACGTGCTAATGGGGTAGATGTGAGAGACTCAGGTTCAACTGCTGGGTCAGGAAAGGTCTCCCAGAGGAGGGCATGGCAACCCACTCCAGCATTCTTGCCTGGAGAATTCCATGGACAGAGGAGCCTTGTGGGCTATGGTCCACAGGGTCACGTAGAGTCAGACAAGACTGAAGTGGCTTAGCATGCATGTAAGCACTCACGAGTATTTTTTATGAATTCACATGGAGAGTACAAGGCAGTCTGGGTAGGACTCCAACATGGCATACCTGCAACATGACACAGACCTATAGTCATATTCAAAAATATCTTCAGAAATAAAGTATCCTTTTATGTTCATAGCAGCCTAAAATGTCAGTCAGAAGACTGTTGTTCCCTCATTTCACAGGTGAGAAAACTCCAGCACATAAACATTTAAGGGTCTTTTACACATCATATTGATAAAAGTGAAAGTGTTAGTCTCTCAGTCATGTCCAACTCTTTATGAACCCAAGGACTGTAGCCCACCAGGCTTCTCACTCCATGGAATTCTCCAGGCAAGAATATTGGAGTGGGTGGCCAGCCATTCCCTTCTCCAGGGGATCTTCCCAACCTAGGGATCAAACCCAGGTCTACCACCTTGCAGGAAGATTCTTTATCATCCCGAGCCATCAGGGAAGCCCCAAGAACACTGAAGTGGATAGCCATTCGCTTCCCCAGGGGATCTTCCCAACCCAAGGACTGAATCCACATCTCCTTCTTGGCAGGTGGATTCTTTACCATCTGAGCCACCAGGGAAGCTCATTACACATCATATATGGAAACTATAAAGGGACAGAACTAACAATCTAGACTCTTAGGAAACATTTGTCATCCTTTTTCAAAATCTTTAACACAATGTTATAAAGCAACTATACCCCAATAAAAATTGATAAAATTTTTAAAGCCAGATGTTAAATAATCATGCTTTATTATTTTAGAAAGGCAGTGTGGTGTCTATCCTATAGATTACAAGACAACCCAATAAGTTTGGGACAGAATCTCATTCTCAAATAGACTGTGTTAGTGTTCCTGCAAAAAAGTGTGTGAATTCACATCAACTGTGATACATATTTATTGAACTCATGGCTGCTGAAGTCCAGGTTCGTTGCCAAATTAGTTAGCTGCAAACCTGTGAAAAAATACTGGTTTTCAAAACTTCTTTGACTTTGCAACTAAGACTGAAGGGTTGGGGGTCTTCACTCCATTTGGTAGTGATCTTTTCCCCTTAGATGAGAAGAGACAGTAATGTTCATCATTGCATCTTTATAGCCTACATCCTGTCTGTATGTGAGTATTCATAGGTTCATAACTCTTTTTGATATAGATTACTGGTTGTATTTTCCTTTGCTTACTAGATCCGTCAGCCATTGGAAGCACGTCTATTTTCAGAACGAGCAGTAGGAAGAGACGTAAGAACAATTAAAACTCTTGCAGTAACAGATATCTTTCTTTGCTACAAACCCCCCCTTCAACTTTTTGGTTATATCATTGAAAATGAAGTGATAGATTTTTAAGTATTTTAGATGGTTCACATTTATTTTGAATTAGTTGAGCTGGGCTAATTGATGTAACACATAGACCTCAAGAAGTTGAGTGTCGCAGTGCAATGCAAGTTTATTCTTCACTCACATAAAAGGATAAAGTAGTTCCCAAGTTGGAGGGGTGCTCATTGAAGGCCCAGCTGATGGAGGCTCTGATGTTGAAATTGTTGCTTTCGTGGTCTCTTTGGATAAGAGACAGAGTGAAAGAAGGAATGTTAATATGTACAGACAAGAGAAAAGGGTAAAAGCTAGTGACCAAAGGGAGTGCCTTCCATAGCAAAGTTGTGCCCACTTCCAGCCTTGGGGGTGGTTCCTGGAACAACTTTGACCACCAGGTCAGATGGAGCCATGGGGTAGCCTGGTGGAAGAATTATCCTTAACCCTCTTACACAAGCTTCCCTTTTCCAAATTTCCTTTTAAAGAATTCCATGCTGTTTTGGTCCTAGGACACAGACTGAGATCGTAAAGGACTTTTATTTCTTTCTGCAGGGATGAGCGGTGGTGATTCTTCAGACTTGAGTAACGAAGGAGAGCCTCAGGCAACATCTAGTTCAGCCTTAATAAATGGGTCAGGTAAAGAAGATTAGGATGTCCAGCCTTGGCCTGCAGCATGTCAGGAGTCTGAATTTAAAGCTACTGCTTCCAGATGTATTTCATTCTGAGCTCCCTAACTACCTTGTATCCAGTTAATCTTGGGAAATACTTCTAGGATTTTTAGAAAATGGAAGGAGGCAGGAAATTATTATAAATTCACGCTTAACAAAATGAGTATAATAATATAATATAATAATGTGTGTGTGCTCAGTCATGTCCAACTCTTTGCGACCCCATGAACTGTAGCCTGCCATGTTCCTCTGTCCATGGGATTTCCCAGGCAAGAATACTGGGCTGGTTTGCCATTTCCTACTCCAAGGGAAGTTCCCCGTTCAGGGATTGAACCCACATTTCCTACACTGGTAGGTGGATTCTTTCCCATTGCACCAGCTGGGAAACCCTAGTAACTAAATGTGTACTTTTATATTCCTATTTTAGCAGAAACAATTACCACAATGATGGTATCTTTTTAAGCACTTACTGTCACGTCTACTAACACCAAGCTCCTAGATTTCTATAGTAGTATACTGGTTGACACTAATGCCGTTTGTAATTATAAAAACATCAAAAAATAACTGGTCCTGCTGTGTAATTATAGGCAGAAGTAAAAGCTTCAGATCAACCATTCTAAAACTTTAGTATAGATTTTGTCAGATATTCAACATATTGTGTTTAGATTGTCTGATGGTATTTTAAATTCCTTTGGCAAATAAGATTTTACTCTGTCATCACAAAGTCTTTAAGACTTAGGCAGGCTAGCTATTGCTTTCCCATTTGGGGATGAGGAAATATTAATGGGTGTACAAATGTTTAAGGATAAAAAGCAGTGACTCTTTTATGTAACAAGAAGATAAGAGCTGTGTTGCCTCATCAGAGTCCAAAGAGGAGATACAGGGATCTGGCATAGTCACAGGGGAATGTATCAGCGTCTGATGCAGAAAGTATATTTAACAATAATAAATGCATGTCATCTAGTCCCATTACTTCATGGCAAACAGATGGGGAAACAATGGAAACAGAGACTTTATTTTCTTGGGACCCAAAATCACTGCAGATGATGACTGCAGCCATGAAATTAAATGACACTTGCTCCTTGGAAGAAAAGCTATGACAAGCCTAGACAGCATATTAAAAAGCAGAGACATTACTTTGCCAGCAAAGGTCCATATAGTCAAAGCTATGGTTTTTCCAGTAGTTATGTATGTATGTGAGAGTTGGACCATAAAGAAGGCTGAGCACCAAAGGACTGATGCTTTTGAACTGTGGTGCTGGAGAAGACTGTTTGAGAGTCCTTTGGACTGCAAGAAGATCAAACCATCAATCCAAAAGGAAATCAACCCTGAATGTTCATTGGAAGGACTGATGCTGAAGCTGAAGCTCTGATACTTAGGCCACCTGATGTGAGGATCTGGCTCATTAGAAAAGACTCCAATGCTGGGAAAGATTGAAGGAAGGAGGAGAAGGGGACGACAGAGGATAAGATGGTTTGATGGCATCACTGACTCGATGGACAAGAGTTTGAGCAAACTCCGGGAGTTGCTAATGGATAGGGAAGCCTGGTGTGCTGAAGTTCGTGGGGTTGCAGAGTCAGACACGACTGAGCAACTGAACAACAAATAAATGCATATATATATATATGTATGTATGTGTATGCCACATATACACACATATAGGCATATTATGTGTATATATTGATGAATATATTTAGCCACCAGTATTAGTGTGAATATTGATATATATATATATATATATATATCCATATCAAGAGGGAAAAAGCAAAATCCATAAACAGAGGGTGGGAATGGAACCAGCTATATGGCGTACAAAACACCTAAAAAGATAAGATGAAAAAGGATGAACAGAGAAATAAAAAATAAAAAAACAACAGATGTTAACAATATAACTGGACTTCCCTGGTGGTCCAGTGGTTAAGAGTCTGCCTTGCAATGCAGGAGACATGGGCTCGATCCCTGATCCGGGAAGATCCCACATGACGTGGAGCAACCAAGTCTGTGTGCTGTAACTACTGAGCCCAGGCACTCTGGAGCCCATGTGCCACAGTTAACACCCAATGCAGCCAAATAAATAAACATTAAAAATACAGGACCTGCAATTAAATTTGAATTTCAAATAAACAATGAATACTTCTTTAAAAAAAAAAAAGAGTATAACTGATGAAATGAGAGAAATCAACACAGAAGACAAGAGAAATTAGGGCAGAAAAGCTCACAGAATCAAAGTGATGGAGATAAAATTTTCTAAGCAGACCATAAAGAGGAAGAGAAGGAGGAGGTGTGGCTAGGTAGAAAGAGGGCAAATCTCCGTTGGATATGAACAGTGGTCATTGGAGCAGATGTATTCTCCTCAGCCCATCTGAGTTGTGGATGTTTGAGTATGTTTCAAGTTTCACAAGATCCAAATGTCACAAGATTGGGAAGTTTTATAGAGGAAGATGGGTAATTTTCAAGGTATCTCTGGGAACTTTATCATAAACATGATAATAAAGTTGATAGGCCTGTGATGCAGGAAACTTATAGAGAACTGGCAGAAGTAATAATAATCAATAGAGTGGCCAGTGTCAAAAGAACAAGCAAATGGTGCCAATGGAAGTAGTAAACTGTGAGATGAAGCTAAATATCATTGAAGGAAAAATAGATAAATGCAAAACCCGTAATATTTTAAAGCCAAAAGATCAAGGTAAAATTGAAAGAAAAGAAAAATTAGAAAGGGATGTGACAATATAGAGAGGATCACTTCAATAATAACACTAGCTCCAGAGACAGAAGCCTAGAAAACCAGATGGAATGAGAAACATACAGGAAGTAATCAGTGGAGGGGATAAAGATGAGGCACCGAGAGATGGTTGGATGGCGTCACTGACTCAATGGGCATGCGTTTGAGTAAGCTCCAGGAGTTGGTGATGGACAGACAAGCCTGGTGGGCTGCAGTCCGTGGGGTCACAAAGAGTCAGACATGACTGAGCGACTGAACTGAAGTGAACAGAGAGATAAACGGTTAAAAGATGAGAAAAAAAATGGTAGAGAGAGAAGCAGGACAGTGCAAAAGAAAGAGAGGAGAGAAATGGAGAAGTTGTGGATCTGAGATGCTCAGGAGACCAAAGCAACATTGTTCACAATGGCAGTGAGTTTTTAGGGTAAGATGTCCCCAGGTATCAAAATGGCTCCTGTAATTCACCCCGTTCATAAGAGACGTCACCAATGGAGTTTCATGCACTCTTACAGCTTCAATCACCATCTACAATCAAATTGTTCCTAAACCCACATTTCCAGCCCAGCCTGACTCTGTCTTCTGTGATTTCAAACTCAGTTATCCAAGCATCAGAAAGACCTGGCCAAGGTCCTAAGGTTTTAGACTTCTCCACCTAGATATCTCTCAAAGACTTTCAAACTCAACACTTTCAAAACTGAGCACATCATCTTTTCCCTGAAAATCAGGATCTGCTCCTCCAATGTTCTCTATCTCTAAAACACGTACTAACTGACTCATTCTTTCAACTTGAATTTCTCAGTCATCCATGACAGAGACATCTCAACTGACATAACCCATCTGTCACCTGAGCTTCCCTGGTGGCGCAGGGATAAAGAACGCCTGCCAGGGCAGGAGATGCAGGTTCGATCTCTGGAGCAAGAAGATCCCCTGGAGAAGAAAATGGCAACCCACTCCAGTATTCTTGCCTGGGAAATCCCATCGACAGACGAGGCTGGTGGGCTACAATCCAGGGGGTCACAAAACAATCAGACATGACTTCGCAACTAAACAACAACAGTCTGTCACCTAACTCCATCAATTATTCCTTTTAAATGTCTCCAGCCTGTCCACTTGTTTCCATCTCCACGTCAGTACCCTTATCCATGTCTGTATCACTTCTCACTTGATCTATTTCTACAGGCTCCTGTTTGTTCTGCTTCTTCTAACATTGTTCCCACCAAACACAGTCTAAGTGATTTAGCTAAGCTGATCTTTCAAAAATGCAAATGTGTTCATGCTGCTCTCCTATGTAATAGCCTAATGTCCTTTAATTTTCCCTTGGAACAAATTAATTCTTCTTTGAGTGACTTCCAAACTCCTTACCTGAGGCCCCTGCATCTTTCTCCATCCTCATCATCACCTCTCATTGCCTCACTCGGTGTTCAGACCCACTGAACTCTTCTTGGTTTCCTGCATTTGCTGAATCCAGACTTTTGTATGTGCACCTCCATCCATTTGGGGCTGTCATCTTAGTCACCTTTCTCCCTAATCTGTTTACCTCCTGCTTCCGTGATTCTTCTGCTAGAAAAGGTCCCTCATTTCAAACCAGGCTAGTTCCTCCTGCCTTCTGCAGCCCCAGAGTAGACCTTACAATGTGTCTTAACAGTCTCCGTGTTTCAGTGTGCATCCCTCTTTATGCATCAGTTCCCTGGCTGCTCATAAGATTATAAGCACTGATGCTTCAGTAGTCTTCTGCCCTGTATCATCACCATCATTCACCTCAGCACCTGACATGTGAGAGATGCTCAGCAACCTTGTTGAGTGAATAGAAAAAAAAGAAAAGTCTACCTTCTGTGTTTCAACATTTGGAAATTTGTCTGGCAAAAATTCACTTATTACAGTATTTATATGAGAATATCTACTAAAGTTACTTTAATAATAGAATATGCATACAGAGGAACTAAAAAGCCTCTTGATGAAAGTGAAAGAGGAGAGTGAAAATTGGCTTAAAGCTCAACATTCAGAAAATGAAGATCATGGCATCTGGTCCCATCACTTCATGGGAAATAGATGGGGAAACAGTGGAAATAGTGGCAGACTTTATTTTGGGGGGGTTCCAAAATTACTGCAGATGGTGACTGCAGCCATGAAATTAAAAGACACTTACTCCTTGAAAGGAAAGTTATGACCAACCTAGATAGCATATTGAGAAGCAGAGACATTACTTTGCCAACAAATGTCCATCTAGTCAAGGCTATGGTTTTTCCTGTAGTCATGTATGGATGTGAGAGTTGGACTGTGAAGAAGGCTGAGCGCCAAAGAATTGATGCTTTTGAACTGTGGTGTTGGAGAAGACTCTTGAGAGTCCCTTGGACTGCAAGGAGATCCAACCAGTCCATTCTGAAGGAGATCAGCCCTGGGATTTCTTTGGAAAGAATTGCCGGGATCCATCCCCGACAGGATCCAGGGAAACCTGAAGGAGAAACAGCGTCGGCGATTGATTTAGAGAGAGAGTAGGTAAGGAAAGAATATTGTAGATAAGAAAATAGAGGAGAGAAGGAGGCTGATATTCTTTGGTTTACATAGAAAACCAATAAAACTTCGAGATAAGAAGTTTGCCCTGTTCACGGAGGCTCCAGGTGCCCTCCCAGTCTCCCGAGGGAGTGAAGACGCAAACGTCTTCCCATTCAGGTCTTAGAAACCTGGGCAGATAAGTGAACGCAGGGAGCCTCTATGCTCCAAGGGATCAGCCTGAAAAAGAGAGGGAGAGGGAGAGAGAGAGAAAAAGAGAGAGA
>SJYA01000300.1:517087-568055 GCA_006410615.1 Neotragus moschatus | reverse complement strand
TGTGAGAGTTGGACTGTGAAGAAGGCTGAGCGCCAAGGAATTGATGCTTTTGAACTGTGATGTTGGAGAAGACTCTTGAGAGTCCCTTGGACTGCAAGGAGATCCAACCAGTCCATTCTGAAGGAGATCGGCCCTGGGATTTCTTTGGAAGGAATGATGCTAAAGCTGAAACTCCAGTACTTTGGGCACCTCATGCGAAGAGTTGACTCATTGGAAAAGACTCTGATGCTGGGAGGGATTTGGGGGCAGGAGGAGAAGGGGACGACAGTGGATGAGATGGCTGGATGGCATCGGCGACTCGATGGATGTGAGTCTGAGTGAACTCCGGGAGTTGGTGATGGACGGGGGGCAGCAGGGGTGGGGGGCGTGTCGCAAAGTGTCGGACATGACTGAGTGACTGAACTGAACTGAACTGGATACATATAAATGTAACAAACAGTATTTTTGGAAAAGAATAATGTCACATAAAAGTAAGTACAAATGTATGTAAAAATGTCATCAATGAGTGGGTTGGAGATGTATATAAAGAAAAAAATAGAAAAATAAAAATGCATATTTTGGGTGAAGAGTAAAAACAGATTAAAAGGAAGGGACAAGGACAGTGAGGAGCAGCAACAAGAGAAAGAGATGTCAGAGGCAGAGTCACCCTGTGATGTAGGAGTCAGGAAAGAGGAGGGGAGGAGGTGTAAGTGAAATTTTCTTTACGAGCCATAACTTAGGAGCAGAACTCCAAGGACTTAGAAATGCTCCTGTGTCATGTATTCTTCAGTGTTCCAAGAGGCCAAGAAGCAATGACTGAAAGTCACCAAGCATTGATAGGATGGGTAAGATCACCCACCCAAGATCAGGGTAGAGGTGGTTGAATGGATACCCCAGACCAGGAGCAGCTGTGGAAGGAGATCANGAAATTTTCTTTACGAGCCATAACTTAGGAGCAGAACTCCAAGGACTTAGAAATGCTCCTGTGTCATGTATTCTTCAGTGTTCCAAGAGGCCAAGAAGCAATGACTGAAAGTCACCAAGCATTGATAGGATGGGTAAGATCACCCACCCAAGATCAGGGTAGAGGTGGTTGAATGGATACCCCAGACCAGGAGCAGCTGTGGAAGGAGATCAGTGTTCAAGGAGAACTTCAAGCAGCTCCCAGCAGAGGGTGGACCAGTTACAGAAGGTGCAGGTCACAGGAGCTTGGGCTGCAGGATGTCAGGAGTCTGAAATCAGAGCTCCCACTCCTGATGTCCTTGAGTCTAAACACACTTTGACAGGGAGTGCACTCAGTCCACGTCACAACCCTATTCTCTGCACTTACTTGACCTGACCCTTTGGGGAAGTGCAGAGAGGAAAGAATTCTATTTAACAGAATAGGTCCAACTGATTATACCTGGATGATGTAGTTGAAATACACTGGTGAAATCAACAATATCATAGGGCAAAGAAATAAATGTGTTCTTCTGCTGGAAGATAATAGCGTCATTTTGTCACAACCTTGGAAAGACCTCAAAAGACAAACAATCCTTGACCCTATGAGAAAAAAAAGACCTCATACAACTATTTGTAAACTCATTAGATAGTTTTGGAGGAGGCCTTCTAACATGTTACTGATTTATATAGTGATTTCTCATTAGCTTTTGCAAATAAGATCTTATTTAATCTTCATAAAAAAATGTAAAACCTGAGTGGCATACCTGTTGCTATCTCTGTTTGCTAAATGAGGAAACCGATGCACATAAGTAGTGAAGAGATTTTTCAGGTTTACAGTTTTTTAAAGTTTCTGACCACGACCTGTTACTTTCTAGATTCCACGGATATTGGAAGCAATTCTACTTTGGGAAAACACAGTGAGAAAAGAAGTAAGACTGCATAAGAATTTACTCGATTTTCATGTTACAAATGAACAATTTTTTAATACTAAAGTTTATTGTATTTTCTATACCTTTAATAAGAAAAAGATTAATGCCTTTTAAAGTAATTATTTTTCAAAATGCTCATATCTTCATGTGAATATCTTGCTTTTTATCCTTACTTTAAAATGTTTGTTGTAAATATTAACATATACATTTCCACAGTTTTTCTATGCATGTGTTAACACCTTTTGTAATACAGTTTTATTTATCTAAATAGAGTAATTCTATGCATACTCTCTCTCTTAAAAATTACATCGTACCTAGAAAATTAAAATGCATCACATTTTAAATTGAACTACAAAAAACCTTTTTTAAAGGATGCTTTCACATGCACTCTTTTCATTTTTAGTGTGGTTGAGTATTTTCTGTTTGCTTTCCTTCTTTGCTGGCTCAGTGTTTCCTGTTGTAATGTTTTTCTCTTTCTTACTATACTACATGACTATAGAAATCTTTGTATCAGATACATGCACACTAAATCTTGGTCTTATATGTTCCTAATATTTTGTCCCATTTGTTGTTTTTCTTTTAGGTTTGTTAACGGAATATTTTGTCTTAAAGAAGTTATAAATTTTTAGGAGGTCAAATTTGTTAGCCTTTTTCCCTCTAGTTCTTTGGTTTCTTATCATATTTATAATAGCCATTTCTAATTTTTTTAAAATATTGCTCTGTATTTTATTCTAGAATATTTGAAGTACCTGATAATTTTTAATATTTTCAACAAAACCCCATGAGTTTTGCCTATTTGTATATAGGCACTTTGATCACACAGCACCTTTACTTGTCTGAATATTAGTTTTTCTTTTATAAAAACATTGCAAGAGAAAAGAGAGAGCTCAGAAGTAGCAATAGACGGATACTAGGGGTGAATATTAGAATTCGCTCAAGAAGATTCCCTCCCCATCTCCTTCCCAAGTTCTTTGGAAACTCTAATTAAAAATACATTGATTTTGCAGAATGATTTAGGGAGAACAGAGACATACCCATTTGTTTGGGTCTTATTTAATGTTCTTCCACTAAGAATTTTCTTATACTTCAAAAAAATGAATATCTTTTTCCCATCACAAAAGAGCTGGAATAAATTTAAATGAGATAAGACTCTCAAAATCTTTTTAAGTAGGAAATCTATGGTCATTTTATTGCCTATTTACATATGAGGAAATCAGAATGCCAGGGATATTTTTCTGATTTAATATAAAATCTTAGGAGCATCTATATAATAGTTTAAGGATCCACCTGTCACTTAAAATATTAGGGCCAGGCCTCCAAATGATCAAGACAACCAATCAGAATTAAGTTGCTTAAGAAATTTGTAATAAGTAGCAATACTTTCTAATGAGAGTATTACAAGACCCTTCCAAATAACTCTTTCAAGGCAAATTTATATCACAGAGAACAGAACAAATTGGTAATGGTTGCAAACAGACATGTCTTACCTTCTTATGAAAATTCTCAATTTAATTTAATACTGTCAAGGCAATTCTTGTTTTGAATTTATTTTTTTATTTTAATAGGAGGATAATTACTTTACAATATTATGATATTTTTGCCATACATCAATATGAATTGGCCATAGATATACATATGTCCCCTCCGTTCATATGCTTTACATGGGTCATCTCTCTCATGAATTCTTTGTATTAGTTTTATGGTAGAGAATTCTGTCTCTCCTTCTAAAGCTATGGGTTGAGAGGACTTCCCCTTGTTCTCTTTGTGTAATTCTTTGTTAGGTACAAAGACTTACATTTAAAAAATCTGGTCTCTGGGATTTGATTAGTTAGCCTTATACAAAACACAGACCCATAGAGTTGGATTTTGTTGGCAAAAATAGAGAAAGTATTTGGAAAGAATCTTACCTAAAAACAGTAAAATATGATGAATATATATTTTTCTACTACAGTCTCCAATCTTGTTGCTTAATCTGAACTAGTTTGAGATCCTTTGTCTTTTTTCTGTTCAGATTTCCTTTCTTGTCTTCACCTAAATATATAAAGTAAATGATTTGTTCAGTGATTTAAGTGAGGATATTTACAACATCCTTTTTAAAACTATCTCTCTCATATAGTATTTAATAAGTATTTACTACTTATAGGTTAATTATTATTCCCAGCATTGTCAAAATATTTTCTGTAGTGTTCTTTGATCTCCAAATACTGAGAACCCTTCTTTATACACCTTCTGTTTATCAGACCTTATCCTTACGGGCCTCGTCCCATTTCCACACCTCTCAACTTACCCATTTCACAATCTCAACCCTTCTACAACTTCTCCTTCCTGAAAAATCAGACCACATCTCTACTAATGGCTGCTGAAACTCAGTCTTTCCTCATGGTACTCATTTTGGGTGAAGATATGTAAACAGACTTCAAAAGTGAGCGTTATAACTGGTGTTGTGTGGGAATTTAGCATAATTTAAGTAAAAGCCAGATTTGGGGTGTCCTCACAAGCAAAGTATAGAAGGCTTCCAAGATTTTGAAAGACTTTGGCCAAGCTTGCACTCATGCTAAAGACTGAGTGGCTGTTGGCTGTAGATAAAATTCCCATAGTTCATCCTATGGAACATGGCAGGTTAATTTACAATGATTCCCTACTTCCACAGAATAAAGAAGTGAACTCAGAGCTTCCCTTTTTAAAAAAATTCTGAGTTTCACCCAGAGGCAAAGAGTCAAGCGTCTCATTTGCAACATAGCCCAGGGTCCAGTCACAATAGAGGTTCCCAATGACAAATATACATATTGACACAGCCTCACAATCTAGCAACCTTAGGTGCTACATGTAAGGTGGGAACCTCTATGTTTTTCCACCATGATGAAACCAAGAAGGACTAATTCCACAAGATTAAGCCAATGCCATACCCCGAATACTTGGAGTGATTTATGCCTCCAACTATACCTGGCCCAGGTTGAAAGTACTAGCACCATGTGGCAGGTGAGAAGAAACTCTGCGTTAGAAATGCAGAGCTTCTCTACATTGATGCATCTAAGAATGTGTTGGAAGAGTAATTTAAATGACTCCTTCTATCAATCTGTGAAAAGTTTAATCCAAGTATATGATTGTATACTTAAATCTGGGGAGGAAAATGTTGAAATAAAGGGAGGGATAAGGAGATGTTAGGAAACTACAAATTAGAAGGTTGGTCAGTTTTCATTGTTGGTTCTTTGTCATGTACAGTGATGTAATCAGTGTTGTTGGCTAAGGAAGATCCTCTGTGGATCTCATTGCAATGGTAAGGATGCCTCTACACCACATGCTCCCAAGAAGACTATACAGGTTGACCATAGATGAGCAGCTCTGCTGATCTCATGGGTGAGGCAGGAATAGGCAGCAGGCGTGGGGAGCATCGAGGATGGGGAGACAGACCTCCTCCCAGGAGCCTGGGCTTTAGACCTGAAGGGATCTCTTTCTAACAAGCTGGTTTCTCCAGTCAAGAGAATGAAGCTGGGTGGCCTATCAGAGGGAGGTCTGATCATGGTCTTTCTGACTGGGAGGTTGTTGGTTGCTTCTTGCTTCCAACACCTAGTGGGTCTTGGCATCACTGTGATCAGGTGAGTAAGCTGGGAGAATTTGATGCACTCTCTTGTCTGCTAAAGTATAGCTCCCTCCTGGTCATTCATTGGTAATGTTAATCAGAGAGTTGATAGTTGTGGTACTGCTGGTGGTGATGGTCTCTTCATGGCCTTCTGTATCTACATGTTGGAGTGTAGCTGAGATTGCATCCCTTGATATTTCATCCAGTCCAGTAACTATAAATTCTATCCATATGTTAATGACCACCAATTTTATTTCACCGCCTTTGGTCCCTCTACTGAACTGCCAAGTCATAAGTACAACTTCTGACTCCAGTCTTCCACTTGGAGTCTCAGACTTGACACATGAAACCCATTTCTTTATTTCACTCCCAAACCTGTCATCCACCACCTTTCTCTCCCCAAATGGCATTATTTCTACTCAGTTTGCTTGAGTCAAAAGTATAGAATAATGTGCTTGATTCCTCTTTTTTTTTCCTAGTCCCTCCATATCCATTCACAAAAATGTTTCAAAACTATATATGTATGTATACATATATATATATATAAGAACCAAATAGAAATAAGTATAATACCTGAAATCAAAAACAATGAAAAAATTGGGTGGACTTTGAAAATACATTGCGTGTATGTGCATGTGTATACAAATACAGCCAGTTCTCATTATTCATGGTATAGAGGTTATATGAAGTCACCCCAAACTCAAAGGAGCTAAGAGCAAAACTTTGCTTCCAAAAGAAATAGAGGGTTTCGTTCCTATGAGTCTCTGGTTCTATTTTTGTAAACCAATAAACATAGATCTTTGTTTCATGAGTGTTTCTGTTTAAAGACACCTAATTTATTATATATGTTGATTCATTAATGTTGAACTCACATCCAATGGCATTATAACTCATGCCTGATTGGAGCTCGTCTAACACACGTGTTTTCTCCATAAGACACATCACAGTCTTAAGAACACTAGACAGCACTTCAGCACTAGGCTTGAGGCCATTTTAAGCAGCATAATTACCAACAAAAAGCACAAAAATGAGAACAACATGGAATTAAGTAGATGGCAAAAGGATGCTCATTTACAAAATGAGCTGAATCAAGGAGGCAGAGTTTTGTCTTGTTCAGCCTCTGGAGACACGTGTGTCTGGCAACACAAATTTTTCACTGCTCTGCACACCACCATGAATGACCATGGAAGCACCATGAGGACTGACTTGGGAGATGCAAATAAATTTTAGAGAGTGGGTGACTTCACAAATTTGGAATATGTGAGTAATGAAGATTGGCTATATATATACGTATTTTCATTCTTTCTACAATTAGTTTTTTAAATTTAATAATACGTAGGTTCTCATAGGCAATATTTTACTATTGTTGCTTGCCAGACAGCCTGCAATTTGGATTTATATTTACTCTCTGACCCAAGAGTTGTTTAAGAGAGGGTGGGAGAAAATGTACATTCTCTATTTCCATTTTCTATTTTTTTTATCAAAGTATTTTTTTTTACTTTTTTTTTTCCCGTTTTTCCATTTTCTAGGTATGAAGTTGAATGTGTATCAATAATATCAACCCTGTTAAAACATATTATTTGGGTCTTTCCATAGCCTTCTCATTTTGTCCACTTGATCATCTGTGGACTGAGGGTAATAAAAAATAAGATTGTCTACCAGTAGAGTGTTTTTACCTCTTATGATATTTCCTGTAATTTCTGTTTGCTTAAAATATTTTGTCCTGGATTATGCTTTGTTTGATAATCAGATCAGGATTCCCTGGTTTCTTTTCATTGATGTATGCCAAAATTACCTTTGCCTGTACATTGATTTTCAGCGTTTAAAAATGTGTTTTTATTTGAGTCTTTTGTATATGGTTAGAAGTTGGGATTTACTTTGTAATTTAATTACAAAATATATTATTTAAATAAGTGAGTTAAGTCCATGTCCTTTTATTGTTAGGACCAAAATGTCTGAACTCGTTTCTATAATGTTAATTTGTACTGATGACTCATCTTGTTCTAGTGTCTTGGATATTAAAAATGTCAACACTCTACATTCTGTCTTCAATGCCTTTATGTGCACATGGGTACTTGTGATACTTAGGAAGGTTTGCATTTTGGTTATAGTGGTTAAAGCTGGGCACAGGATTGCTTAGCTGAGACTAACCCTCCCAACTGGTCTTGCAGTTAACTTTGCCACATTTCTCCTGAGTAGGAGAAACGTGAGCCACTTCTGGGTCTTTCCTTTAAAAGAAATGAATGGTTGAGTCCGTGTTCATTTCCCATATTTCCTTTGGTTGGGAGTATATACTTATATTTACAAAGGTTTATTCTTTTGTTGTAGTAATTACTCTCAGAATTACCTTTATATGGCACCTTTGATCCTCTTTGAAGACAGATCCCACCTGGTAGATTTGCAAAATTAGCATATGTCCTATATTTCTCTGTCCAATCTCTTTCCTCTCCCACCAAATTTAGGCCACACATTCCCTTTATTTTTTACCTCTCATATATAAATGTGCTTTAGATTTATCCTTTATTTATCCAAATAATACCCCTTGACTCCCAAGAGTAAAACAGACGACCTTGCTCTACCACTCATATTTCTGCCTTCCTCTGCAATTTTTTTGGTATTACATTATGTCTATATTTTCAGGACATATACACTTATCACTCTGGTCTTTCACCTCATTTACATTTTTATTTTAATCTTCTCGCCAAAATGTCTCAGTCCTGTCTTGGTTTGCTAAAATGGACCCTCTATCAGTTTTCTCAATAAGTACTCATAGGACCAATATTTCCAAAATGTCCCTATTCAAAAGTACTTGCTTTTATTATTTATACCTGAAAATAATTTGCTTGTTCTTTACTTCTTGAACTGTCTCGTAGGATTTTCCCAAAACCTTCTGTGGCATTCAATGTTGCTATAGAAAATTCTACAGCCAAAGAGATTCCTCTCCCTTGAAAATGACTTGGTCTTTCGGCCTAGGCTGCCCATTCAAGTCTTTATCTTTAAAGTCCAGTAAGTTTGCTGGAATATATTTCATGGTTGACTGGAATCTATTTTCTCTGCTACAGAGTGAAAATACATATACTTACACAAAGTATATTTGATTTTTTAAAATAGTCTCAGAAAATTTTTTTCTTGAACTTACCTTCAATTATGTCTTCTGTTACTTTGGTTCTCTTNTTTAAAGTCCAGTAAGTTTGCTGGAATATATTTCATGGTTGACTGGAATCTATTTTCTCTGCTACAGAGTGAAAATACATGTACTTACACAAAGTATATTTGATTTTTTAAAATAGTCTCAGAAAATTTTTTTCTTGAACTTACCTTCAATTATGTCTTCTGTTACTTTGGTTCTCTTCTTCAAGAATGCTAAGGATTTGTTCACTGCTTTCTGTTGATAGGGATATCACCCACATTTTTCTTCTAATGGAAAGACCCAGACTATTCTGCTCACATCCCACTGGCCCACACTTAGTCACATGGCCAGAGCTAAGTACAAGGGGAGGCTACAGGCAGCCAAGCGTCCTAGGGAAGAAAAAAGGGAATGCTTCTGGGTGACAAACAGCAATCTGCTCACTTGTTCTCCACGTTTTCCTCCCAAGTCCCTGATTTCCTCAAAGAGGCAAAGTCAGATTCTTTATTGGTTCAAGCCTGGCCTTGTCGTCACCTGAGGCACTTTGGCAATGAAAGGAGCTGGAATGTGGGTGCAACCCAGAGCTCTGTGGCCAGAGACAAGTTAGCCTTGAGTGGAAAGTAAGGGAGAAAGTGTTAGAAAAGTCTGTTGTAACTGATGAGCACAGCTCTGAATGGAAAGAGGAGAAACAGACAAGAGAGAATTTAATCAATTAAGCAGAAGCCAGACTCCTGGTATCACATCAGATCTATGCCCAATATACACACAGTTACTTAAACCAAACTCAGAGCACACACCACACTGTTGGTGCCGTAGAGACCGGTGACACCCCGTTCTCTGAACTGAATTCTGTGATTTTCATTTCTACCTCATTCCTTGTATTCTCTTCTTCATCTCTCTTCTTTTTCCTGCTCCCTTCCCATCCTACTGTTTTTCTTCTCTATTTTATTTCTTTTGATCATTCTTTAAAATCATATCATATAAAACACTGCTGCTGGGTTTACATGGCACTGTAGAGATGATAAGATTTTTTTTCTGGAGCTGAAAACATATTTGGATATACATTTCTTTCATTTGGAAGAAATCCTTTCAATTTCTTCTGATTATTTCGAATACCATATATATATTTAAATATATTCTTATTTTATATTAAATATATTTTAAACTATAGTAGTAGTATTAGTCACTCAGTCATGTCTCTTTGTGATCTCATGGGCTGTAGCCTGCCGTGCTCCTCTGTCCACGGAATTCTCCAGGCAAGAAAACTGGATTGGGTTGTGCACGCTTCAGTAGCTACAGCTTGTGGGCTCAGAAGCTTCAGTTCCCAGGCTCTAGAGCACAGGCTCAGTAGTTTTGATGCATGGCTTAGTGACTCCACAGCATATGGGATCATCTTCCCCAACCAGGGATCAAACCCATGTCTCCTGCGCAGGCAGGCCAATTCTCAACCACTGCACCACCAGGGAAGCCTCCCATACTTACCTTTATCATCTTGTTTATTTCCCAGGTTATATTTACCTGGTCTAAAAATTTTGTCCTGTGAGTTTTTGTGAAATCTCACTGCCTATTTGACTTAATAGTTGGAATGAGAAGTCTAAGCACAGATCACATTTGTTCCTTCTCTTACTTCCTTCTTTATCTCCCAATAAGGAGAACTCTTAGCTAAACCAGACTACTTTTGTATCTTTAATTTATTTGACCTAACAGGTTTGCCTGGTGGCTCAGATGATAAAGCATTTGCCTACAATGCGGGAGACCCAGGTTCAGTCCCTGGGTCAGGAGGATCTCCTGGAGAAGGAACTGGCAACCCACTCCAGTACTCTTGCCCAGAAAATCCCATGGATGGAGGAACTTGGTAGGCTACAGTCCATGGGGTCACAAAGAGTCGGACACAACTGAGCGACTTCACTTCACAACAGGTTTGAAGGAAGGTAAATCAAGCAGTGCAGGGAAAAACATAGAGAAACAGAAAATATTTTTCGTTTGCCTAAGAACCTATGGTTAAACAGGCCCAAACTGTAGTCCAGTGCAAGAAAGAGAAAGGAACAAAGGAACGAAGAGAGAAAAGGGGAAAGAATGAAGGGAAGAAATGCAAACAAAGAATCAAAGAAGAAAGGAAGGAGAGGTGCACATCCCATGGCCCTGCCTTGGGAAGCAACATGTTTGAACACGGCCTTCAAGAAATTCACCTGCACAAGCCCCCTCATCTTTCCTTTCACATCCCATCACCTCTTTTATCTGAGAGCCTATTTGCCTGAGATAGGGTTTCATTCAACCTTTTTTGATATCTCTCACCCTAAGATTTTCTATGACTTGAAATTATATTTCTACAAATTCCACTTGGGCAATTTCTCTTGGTTAATTCTTTAGATCTTTTCTTGTCCAAACCCACGTGAACAAGCTCTTTTGTCTCTTTCATATTTTCAGCCCAAAAGCCTTCATCCACGGTTAAGATGACGGCCAATGTATTATTTGTGTAGGTCACCATCACATATCCCTAGATAATCCAAATTCTTACATTACTGCATTGATTCTGCCTCTCAAGCAAAGGAAATCTGGACTGCTAAACTTAATTTTTTTAATTTCAGGAAGCTTCAGTTTCTTTATAGGTAATGGGGATAGTAAAACTCCCTGAGCCAAATTAGTAAATGTAAGGGTCTTAATTCATGTCTAGCATATTATAAACATGTAACAACCATTCAGTTCAGTAGCTCAGTCATGTCCAACTCTTTGCAACCCTGTGGACTGCAGCACACCAGGCTCCTCTGTCCATCACCAACTCTCAGAGTTTGATCAAACTCATGTCCATTGAGTCAGTGATACCATCCAACCATCTCATCCTCTGTTGTCTCCTTCTCCTCCTGCCTTCAGTCTTTCCTAGCATCGGAGTCTTTTCCAATTAGTCAGCTCTTTGCATCAAGTGACCAAAGTATGGGAGTTTCAGCTTCAGCATCAGTCCTTCCAATGAATATTCAAGATTGATTTCCTTTAGGATTGAGTGGTTTGAACTCCTTGCTGTCCAAGGGATTCTAAAGAGTCTTCTCCAACACCACAGTTCAAAAACATCAATTCTTTGGGGCTCAGCTTTTTTTTTATAGTCCAACTCTCACATCCATACATGACTACTGGAAAAACCATAGCTTTGACTAGAGGGACCTTTGCTGGCAAAATAATGTCTCTACTTTTTAATATGCCATCTGGGTTGGTCATAGCTTTTCTTCCAAGGAGCAAGCATCTTTTAATTTCATGGCTGCAGTCACCATCTGCAGTGATTGTGGAGGCCAAGAAAATAAAATCTCTCACTGTTTCCATTGTTTCTGCATCTATTTGCCATGAGTAATGGGACTGGGTGCCATGATATTAGTTTTTTGAATGTGGTTTTAGTTTTAAGCCAGATTTTTTACTCTCCTTCATTTTCAGCTTTCTTTATTATCATTCTCAAAGTGTTCCTTTAGATACAAGAAATAAAACTTGCCTTAAGTTCTTTTAAATGTAGACATAAATGTATTTGGATTAGTGTGAGATTAAACAACATGAAATCTAGGAACCTAGGTTAACCATCAAAGGCTTGGTAAGTGCAAGGCTATGGAGCATTTATTTTTTTTTTATGCAGTAGGATCTTGACAATTTACAGTAAAATGGAATTTTTTTAAAGTATTATTACATGCAATGCAACTTTTCAGCAGCATCTGTTTTATATTTTTCTGTTTTCTCAGAAAGAGGGAGAAGACATAGAATTGAGATTCTGAGTAACAGAGCCTCAAAGAGGCAAACCAAGAGGAAATAAATATATAAATAAATGTTTGATAACTAAATGTCTAAATTCTTATGTGTTATTCTACACTTTTATTAGTAGACTTATTTCTCTAATTACTTTCTGTAGCTACTAACCATTGCGAAATATACCAGATTTAGTCAACTTCTAAAACGTAACAGGGAGACAAAGATGATATCTCAAACAAGTAGCATGGTGGTGGAATCTGCAACCAGGACCCAAGGCCCAAGGGCTTCTGCAGTGCTGAACTGATCACTTTTGAGGCTGGAAATATTTGTAGCTATAAAACACTGTGTAACTCACAAGTGATGAAATTGTCCTGCCCCATGTCCCACCCCCTTGAGGCAGTCCTGTGGACTTGGGTCTGTCACATTGCCTCTTCTGCCTGAGTTTGTTCCTCTGTAAAGTGAAATAATAATAAAGAGACTAACTGGCCAGCAAAGCCCACCTCAGCTTCATATATGAGCTGTTTTCTCCTAGAACCAGCATTACTAATTAGTACTCTAGGATTCTAGCCATGGGAACTGAATGTTGGGCACAGACCTTTAGCTAGAAGGCATCCCTGACTTCAACATTCAGACGCTGCTCAATGATGGCAGACTGCACATGGACATGCCTGATCTTTTTGGATGCAATCAGCAATTGAATCAGATACTACATTTATCTGAAATATCTAAGTCAACATTTTGTGCTATCTCTAACCCTACCTACAACTTTAGGAACTTAGGCATCAATTTTACATTGAAGGCAAAAGGAGAAGGGGGCAGCAGAGGATAGATACCATCAATGATTCAATGGACATGATTTTGAGCAAACTCTGGGAGTTAGTGGAAGACCGAGGAGCCTGGCGTGCTACAGTCCATGAGGTCACAAAGTCAGACATGACCTAGTGATGGAAAAACAGCAACAGAAACAACAATCAATTTTATAAGCTTCCCTTCTTTGGGCCATTGAACTAGTTTTTTGTTTTGTTTTGTTTTGTTTTCAGTCCTTGCTCATATTTGCCGCCATTTTTGATCAAAAAGCTTTCAAGTTTAGTTTTGTGGCAGTTATCTGACCTACAGGATTGAGCATAGAGTTTTCCGTGAGACCTAATATTACTGCCTTTAATCGCTGCCTTTTTATGAAAGTAAGTCTTCAGTGCTTTTATTTAACTTGTATTTTTAGCTGTGCACATCAATTTTCTCACCTGTAAGATGAGGATAGGATTAGTTCTTACTTGATAAATTTGCTCTAAGGATAAAGTAAGTCAGTAGAGACAGGTTCTAAAGATCGTTCCTGGCGCACAATAAAGACCTGACAGGTGTCCAACTTCATTACTCTACCACGTTGCTGCTCTGTTACTTGGGAAATGTGTAAGACATGGCTTCAGTTTTATTTGGAATGACTGGGAAATGTTAGTAAAAGAAATACAGGATATATATCAGATACACATCATCTTTGTAACCAAGCCTAGACCACGGTTCCCCAAACTAAGGCCCACAGGGCAAATTCAATCCATGAACTGTTTCATAAATAAATTTTTAGTGGAACACAGCCAGAGCCACATCTTACCATTTATAAATTGTCTATGGATGCCTTCACAATAAAATAGTAGAGCTGANCAGGATATATATCAGATACACATCATCTTTGTAACCAAGCCTAGACCACGGTTCCCCAAACTAAGGCCCACAGGGCAAATTCAATCCATGAACTGTTTCATAAATAAATTTTTAGTGGAACACAGCCAGAGCCACATCTTACCATTTATAAATTGTCTATGGATGCCTTCACAATAAAATAGTAGAGCTGAGTAATCACAAAAGGAACTGTGGTCTATACCACCTTAAATATTTTCCTCTCTGGCCCTTTACAGAAAAAAACTCCTCGTTATCAAGGCATTTGACATTTTTCTTGATGTACTAGACAGACTCCTGAAAAGTGACATTTGAATGGTATTTTTGCAAAACACTATTTGCAACATAATGTTGTAAAAAGACACGTTTATGTTGTTTTTCTACTTTCTCCCAGGGATAGAAACAGTCTGCACTGGGTCTTTGAAAAGAGGCAGAAAAAGAGGTAAAAAATAAATGATTAATGCATTTTTAACTAAAATAATGCAAATTTCTATTTTATAATTCATGTTTTTAGTGATCAATCAATTTTCTTAATTGACTTATAGAGCCAGTAACAAACGTTAGGATAGTCCCTGGTCCTGGTCAGTTTCAACAACATGACAGGCACCTGCTTCACTGATCAGTCAACTGATCTGTGAGAGACCCCCAGGCCTCCTGAGCAGGTCTCCCTCACCACAGTGATAACTTTTGAGGAAGGAAATATGAAGAAATGTATCTAAAGAGTATGACAGATGTAATATTTAGCCCATTATTCTCTTGCCTATATAGAGAGCCATAAGCTAGCCACCAAAGGGGACTCTGAGTGGTAACAGGACCTGTTATCAAAGAAACTCCTAAAATTTATTTGATTATATAACTTTAGCTTGTCACTCATTTTTTTGGCCTCAATCTCCTCCTCTGTAAATGGATGGGTGGCAGGTGACTTTGAATGGCCTCCTACGCCCACCCAACTCTAATAGAACTGACTCTGGAAGGACTATCCACAGCCCATCCTCCCCATCAAGAGAGAAGCCCCAACATGGGTCTTTCATGGATCCCCTTCAATACTGGCCAGAAGGGCAAGAGAAAATGTTCCCACTACTGACATTCTTTCTAAGGTTTTCAGCACCTGCTTCAGAGGAATCAGACCTCAGCAGCCTCACCCAAGGGTATACAGAGGTTTGTTTTAGAGCAAGTTACATTCTAGCCACAGAGAAAGCTCACATAAAAGAGAAGTGAAGCGAAGCAGAAAGCGAGGCGGGAAGGTGGAACTGACGTGCTGGGGGCCCATTGCAATCCTGCTTTGTTGCCCTAACTGAGCCCTCAAACAGGGAGAAAAAAATGAAAAGTTGAGGCTTTTTCTTCATCTGTATAACTTCAAAGCAATGACTATAAATCTTCCTTCAAAACAGCAGGAAGAAAATGATCGTGCAATAGGTAGCTGGGGCTGGCAAGCTTGGGAATTCAGATCCTTCCTCAAGAGGTGTGTATTTAGGATTTCAGAGGATTGGGATATAAAGTGACATTAGCTTTATGGACCTAACCTGCCATAAATGAAAGACCTAGATATGTATCTAATTCATGGGAGAAATCCTCCCATTACATTTTAAGTTATAAAGAAGGATCTCAAGATGGGGGAGGAGAGACCATTTAAGAGCAAGCTGGAGTGAAAAAAACGCATGCTTCCTTGCAGGTCCAAGAGTTCCCAGAGATACAAATATGGATTTTCAACGTGATCAGCTTCCCGTGACTTGTGGTGAGGCGAAGGGGATTTTATATAAGGAGAAAATGATAAAAGGTGGGCTTCACAATATTCTATACTTTTCGGTTAGAAAACTCCCATTTGAATAATATATTGTACAGGTTGTGGACCCTTGTTGGGGGGAGGAATATTTTTCTAAGACTGTACCCAGGTCTGGTGGTTCACTAGGAAGACTGAAAGGACTCAGCATATTGTTGAACTCGTGGCTGTTATTTATTCTATTGAAAACGCACACCAAACAAATCAGCAAGGGGGAAAAGCACATGGTATACTGCAAGGAGACCCACCCAGTCCATTCTGAAGGAGGTCAGCCCTGGGATTTCTTTGGAAGGAATGATGCTGAAGCTGAAACTCCAGTACTTTGGCCACCTCATGCGAAGAGTTGACTCATTGGAGAAGACTCTGATGCTGGGAGGGATTGGGGGCAGGAGGAGAAGGGGCTGACAGAGGATGAGATGGCTGGATGGCATCACTGACTCAATGGACGTGAGTCTGAGTGAACTCCGGGAGTTGGTGATGGACAGGGAGGCCTGGCGTGCTCCGATTCATGGGATCGCAAAGAGTCGGACACGATTGAGTGACTGAACTGAACTGACAGATGTCAGTTTCCAAAGTCCTCTCCCAGAGGGGTCACCGTGACGCACTTAATTCTCCAGCAATGATACGCAGTGTTGTCTGCCAGGGAAGCTGCCCTGAGCTTAGGAGTCCAGGGCTTTTATCAGAGGTTAGTTACATAAGTACCCTCTGACTAGCACGTGCCAAAATTCCAAACTCTTGGAAGGAAAGCAGGCATTCCACACACATTATATCGGTCATACCAACAGTTCAGGCACAGTGAGCCACTCTTAAGTTCTGGGAATAGTGAGACCCCTTCCCAAGACCACATTCCCAGATGCCAGCCAAGGGCCATCTGGTAAACAGACTTTCTAAAGAAAGCAGGCTCAATTCTTCTCTGTTGGCTCTTTTCCACATAGCATCCCAGAGAGGCTGGAGGAAAGACAGCATTTCCACACTTTTTAAATTAATGAACGTTAGCTAACCAGGCCATCTCCTCTCCTGCCATGGAAAGTGCCCACGGGTTCCCATCTGCACCCAGTACAGGGGCAAGTGCTTCAGTAACAGGATGGAAGATGGACATATTTGAGAAACCCAACAACAGCCTTCACAGTCGATTCCCTGTAATGTCTGTCTGGCCTTTGGCTCACTGAAAAAGAGCACAGCCTTTAGGCTCAGAAGACCTGGATTCGAGTTTCAGCTGTACCAAGAGTGTCTATTTTGTGTGGGTCAACGTAGTATCTCTCATACTGAACTTAGCTTTCATCCAAATGGGAATAATAGTAAAACTTGCCTTACCATATTATGAGAAAAAAGCGAGATAATAGATGTAAAAGCTTGCAGATTATAGTTGTATAGTACAAATGCTTATCTTTCTCATTTATCATAACTGATTCCCTCCTCCCAAAATATAGTTTGTTCGGTACCAACAAGTATTGGGTTGGGCAAAAAGTTTGTTCAAGTTTTCCATATCTTACAGAAAACTCCACATGAACTTTTTGGCCAATCCACAGTATAAATGGGTTTTTTGCTTTTTTGTGTATGTTAGTTGCTCAGTCATGTCCGACTCTTTGCCACCCTATGGACTGCAGCCTGCCAGGTTCCACTGTCTGTGGGATTCATCAGGCAAGGTGGGTAAACCATTCCCTTCTCCACAGAATCTTCCTGACCCCAGGATCAGCCCTGGGTCTCCCTCATCACAGGCAGATTCTTCACCATCTGAACCATCAGGGAAGTCTGTATATAAATGTTTGCCTAATGACTTTATCAGTTCAGTTCAGTCACTCAGTTGCGTCCAACTCTTTTCGACCCCGTGGACTGCAGCATGCCAGGCCTCCCTGTCCATCACCAACTCCCAGAGTTTACTCAAACTCACGTCCATTGAGTCAGTGATGCCATCCAACCATCTCATCCTCTGTTGTCCCTTTCTCCTCCCCTCTTCAGTCTTTCCCAGTATCAAGGTCTTTTCCAATGAGTCAGTTCTTTGCATCAGGTGGCCATAGCACATATATAATTTAACTTTTCCCACTTTATAGCATTTCCTAATTTCTTTTAACATAAAATAGCTTGAGTTCAAAATATGAGAAATAGTTGCTTGCCATTAGCTGAAATGATCAACTTTTGTACAAGACAAGGCAGATGTAGCTGTGGTGACCCCCGTGTGACCTCACTTGCCCCCTCAGAAACTCAGCCTGGTTCTATCTCAGGTCTCAGAGAAGGGAAGAGAAAGAATCTTTCCTACTCATCCTTAGATTCATTCATTTTGTTTCTCTTTTGAACATAATATTTTGTTAAGTAAATGTGGGTAGTAACTGGGGGCTTCACAGGTGGCACTNTGTGACCTCACTTGCCCCCTCAGAAACTCAGCCTGGTTCTATCTCAGGTCTCAGAGAAGGGAAGAGAAAGAATCTTCCCTACTCATCCTTAGATTCATTCATTTTGTTTCTCTTTTGAACATAATATTTTGTTAAGTAAATGTGGGTAGTAACTGGGGGCTTCACAGGTGGCACTGGTGGTAAAGAACCTGCCTGCCAATGCAGGAGACATGAGATGAGGGTTCAATCTCTGGGTCAGAAAGATCCCCTGGAGGAGGGAATGGCAACCCACTTCAGTAGTCTTACTTGGAGAATCTCATGGACAGAGGAGTCTGGCAGGCTATAGTCCATAGGGTCCCAAAGAGTCAGACACAACTGAAGTGAGTTAGAACACTCTCCTGGGTAGTANACATGAGATGAGGGTTCAATCTCTGGGTCAGAAAGATCCCCTGGAGGAGGGAATGGCAACCCACTTCAGTAGTCTTACTTGGAGAATCTCATGGACAGAGGAGTCTGGCAGGCTATAGTCCATAGGGTCCCAAAGAGTCAGACACAACTGAAGTGAGTTAGAACACTCTCCTGGGTAGTAATCACTGTCCTTCTCATTGCACGAAGGTCAACATATGCACACTGGACAGGAAATTGGCTCCTACCCTTGCCTTTCAGACTGCTCTGGGTCCCCAAAAGGGGACTCTGCTCTCCTGTTGCCGATTCTGAACCCAAAACGGGTGGCCCAGATTCATGTGGTAGGAGGTCAAGTCTTGGGGTTTTCACAGTCTGGTGCATGCCCTGGCAAGAAAGGGAGCTCACCTTGTCTTGGTCTCACAGGCTCCTCAGAAAAGTGTATAAAGGATAAGAATGGAAAGTGGTTCACCCTCAAGGAGTTTGAAGATGAAGGAGACCACAAAGCCTCCAAGAACTGGAAGCAGAGTGTGCGCTGCGGGGGATGGCCCCTGAAAATCTTGATTCAGGTATTCTAGTGCCAGAGCGCTGCAATCAAGGGTTTTGTGCCATGGGTCACTGGTTTCAAGCTTTAGCAGGACACTTCCAGAAAATCACCATGCCTAGGGCACAACGCATATATTATTCCTACTAGTTCATGTGGGTGCTATCTTTGCTGGCTTTCATTACAACTTAATTTTCTAAGTGTGTAAACTATTACACTTAAATTTTTTAAATATTTATTCAGTTTTTAAAAGTTCCCCATCCTGAACCCCTCTCCCTCCTCCCTCCCCATACCATTCCTCTGGGTTGTCCCAGTGCACCAGCCCTGAGCATCCAGTACCCTGCACCAAACCTGGACTGGCAACTCGTTTCTTATATGATATTATACATGTTTCAATGCCATTCTCCCAAATCATCCCACGCTCTCCCTCTCCCACAGAGTCCAAAAGACTGTTCTATACATCTGTGTCTCTTTTGCTGTCTCGCATCCAATTAAAATAAATAAATTTATATTAAAAAAAATAACCATAAAGGGACAAGCATCTAGACAAAAAAAAAAAAATCCAACATTATGAAGAATGGTAATACATCAAAAAACCCAAAATGAGCCTGTGTCTTTGATGAGATCATTGGGCAGCCAGACCATATAGGTCACTTAGACACCAAAGCTTCTTGTTAATTACTTGATAAATATCTTACAATTAAAAAAATTTTTAACTTACTTTCCACTTCCAATCATTACAAAACTTTGGCTATATTTGCCATATTGTGCAATACATCCTTGATCCTGTCTTATACCCACTGGTTGTATCTCCCACTTCCCTACTTCCACGTTGTTCCTCTCCCCACTTCACTGTTAACCGCTAGTTTGTTCTCTATATCTCTGAGTCTGCTTTTTTTATTTTATATTCACTAGTTGGTTATATATATATATATTTAGATTCCACATATAAGTGATACCGTGCTTACATTTGTCTTTCTCTGTCTGACATTCGCTTACTTAGCATAATGCCCTTCAAGGCCATCTATGTTGCTGCAAGTGGCTAAATTTTGTTCTTTTCTATGGCTGAGTAGTATTCAAACTCTTACAGTTTTGGAGGTAGAACAGTAAAAATTGTGACCCCAGTGCTGCCACTAATAATTGCCATTGTATAATTTGGTCACAGGAAAGTAAATTAAATGTAATAAATTTAATTTGGTAGGGGAAGATCTTAGACTTTGTCTGGGGAATGTTTAAAATAACGATAATAAAACTGTGTATCTGAAAATAATGCATCAGAATGAGTGCTTTCTAGATAGACTTACAAAGTTCATTGTTGAAAAAGGATATTAAAATAAAATATCTCTTTGATCCTCATATCAGCCCCTGATGTGAACAAAACAGGCCAGATCTGTCACAGACAAACCCATGCCTCCTGGCTCTGTACCACATGCCCCAGATGGTCCTTCCTAATGATGGACCTTCCTACTCTAATGCCCCAGTAGGTCCTTCCTACTCTAATGATGAGAAGATAGTTATTGAATACATCTAAAGCCACAGGGACTGTAAAGTGTGGCCTCCAGCCCCTAACCAGGAAGACAACTACTCATTTATAAGCACAGGACGGCACAGCTCATGGGTAGGATAATGAGATTCGCTGGCAGGAAGAGACACAGTAGCTCAGGGGAGGGAAGGTCGTTTCTGTCTTTGAAGTTGAAGCCAGTTTCACGGAACTGAGCTAGGTCTTAAAAGACTAGTTTCAACAAGCAAAAAGGTAGGACTGAGAAATTCTGCATAGAAAGGATGGTATGATTTGTCAAGAAGTTGTGGGTGATAAGGCTTCCTACATGAACAGGGCTGATTGTAGAGGCCTGGAGGCCCAAGGCAAAAGACTGAGCCCTTCATTTAATCATGGGGCAATCGTGGGGAGTTTGGGTTTGGGACTGACTGACTAAGTTGAAAGAGTGTTGTAGAGATAAGAATCTAATCAAGGAATGCAAGATAGATTGCAGGGTGGGGAACTTTAACCCATGGAGATGTCAAATGACCTCCATCACCTTTCCACCTGATCAACCCCACTCACCCTGCAAGGCCCAGCTCAAACAGCACACTCTGCTGGTGTCCTTGAAAATTCCCTGAGCTTGCTTCCCATTGCAGCTGTAACAATTTCCCACAAACTTAGTGCCTTAAGACAACCTAAATCTATTGTCACACAGCTCTGCCGACCAGAAGCATGAGATCAGTTTCACAGGACTCAAGTCAAGGTTCAGTGGGGCTGGTTCCTCCTGGAGCCTTCCAGGGAGAATCTGCCCCTTGCTCTTTTCAGCTTTTGGAAGCAGCCTTCATTCCTTGGCTTGTGGCCCCTTCCTCACACCACTCCAGCTCTTGCTCTGTCATCACGTCTCCTACTACTGACTCTGGTCCTCCTGTCCCCACTAATAGGGACCAAAGTCCCTTTTGCTGTAAAAGGTAGCACATTCATGGGTCTGGGGATTGGGATGTGAACATCTTGATGGGGATGGGGGAGTGTAGGGAACAACGGACATTATTTAGCCTACTATACTTACCCATCTCTGGATCCTGAAATATTCTGAGAGCACAGTTTAAACTTTATCATTCGTACCAATTCTGTGCCAGCTGCTTCCCACTTGTCTCCCCAAAGAGAGTGTGTGTCCAAGGCCACTGATAAGGCCTGCCACCTGTCAATCACTCACGAGGTATCTACCAAAGGAGTAGCTGTAATACTCGAGTATAAATACACAAGTTAGAGGGATACTGGGGGAAAGGAAGGAAGTGGTTGTAAAGGAAATTCTGGCAAGACTTTATAAGGAGAGCAAGAGTGAGGATGCAGTTTTTAAAGCTGACTGTAAATCTGAGGCTGGGTAACAGAGAGCAGCACGTTACAGACTTGGAGAGGGAGGTTATTTCCCACGAAGATCCCTTGAACTTGTGTTGAGAGTGGAACATGAATGAAAGGCAGCTGGAATTACTGAGCTCACAAAGTAGAAACAAGGACCCATCACACCATGAATCTCATTTTTCTTTCAGAGAGGATTCCTACCAAACCCATCAAGAAAAAGGAAAAAGGTAACTATTATCTTCTGTCTCACCTACCATATTGTTGATTTTCTATCTCTCTGGCTTTATTCCACAGTTTCTAAATTAACCAGTTATGATGAAGCTTGACTTTATAGTATGGTGCTCTTGCTACTTCCCAACATTTATGTGTGTGAAGCTGAGACTTCTTTGAGTTTTAAAATATTTGAGATAGAGGGTGAAGATAATCCTTAAAAATAGATAACGAGGCAGAACTGACCTTGTACATTTGTTTTAGAGAAATAAATGAGTAAGTCCCCTATATATGAATGTTAACGTTGCAAGCTTGCAAAGATGCGAACGTGTGTTCACGTGTTCAATCACATAAGTTAGCTCACGTGTCTGGCGTGTGTTGTCATGTATGTGAATCCTCCACAGCTGATTGTGCCTGTGTGTACTTTACTGTACCGTACAGTAGTGCAGTGTCTCTATTTCAAGCCCAGGGTGTCTGGAAGCAACTGTAAAAGCAGCGGTGATATCGCTAGTATGGCTAAGAAGCTCCAGGAGATGGCGGCCCAGAGGAAGGGTGAAGAGAGACCAGAGGAAGCAACTGCAGAGCTGAAGAGGCTCACGAGGCAGGAAGTGGCAAGGGGATTCTGCTTGTCTGAAGAGGCAGCCGTAGCGTCTGAGGCACAGGACTCGGACATAGAACGGTACATGAAGCTTGTACCAGCCATTCAGAACGCGGTCCGGTGCTACCGAGTCATCCATGATGAGAAAAAAAGAGCCGATACCCAGACATCACTGGGTCATTTTTTAAAGAGAGCCGACAGAACTGAATCCAGCAAAGACCCAGAACCTGTGTCATCAATGTCAGGCGTGAGGGAAATTGCAACTTGCCCTCCGTCTCCTGTTGCCGACGACCCTTCAGCTCTGCCGTCTTCCACCTCCTGTCCCTGCTCCAGTCAGTAACCCTCCTTGCCTGCTCACTTGCTGCCAGCCTCTCTGTGCCAGCTGTTGTACTGTACTCCTGCACTTCTCAAGGTACTCTAACTGGACATTAAAAATGTTTTCTTTACTCTTTGTGTTTGTTTGCTTTTTCTGTATTATTTGTGTGCAAAGTGTGACAAGTTTATTACAGTACACTACCATAGAGTTGACTGTGTTAGCTGGGGACCTAGGCTAACTTTGTTGAACTAACCAACAAATTGGACTTTCAACATGCTCTCAGAGTGGAGCTCATTAGGAGATAGATGAGTTTCTGTACTGTCTTTCTTAAAAAAAGTTTTTATTGGAGTACAGTCGACTTAAAGGCTGTATTAGTGAGAATCCTTCTNCAGGTCTTCCATGGGCTCAAAATATTAGGGTAAGACCTTGGCCTTCAGCTCCAGTGACTGCCATTACCACAGTTCCCAGCCATTGAGAGATGGCACCTCCACACCTAGATGCCAAGCTAAGTCCTGGGATGGCTTGCCCTAGGCTTCAGAGCCAGAGAGGTCTGTCTGCCCTGGCATACACATGATTACCTGTGCCCATCGTCTTTCCAACCCAAGGCACTGTTGCAGGCTCAGGGGCTCTCCAGCACAAAATCCATAGCCCAGGAGTGCCTCCCCAGGTCCTTCAATTCACAGAGAACTGACAGCAAGGAAAATGGGATGCAGTGATCTCTCAGATGTTTATCCTAGCATGTAAAGTCTCAGTAGGGACTTTCCCGGTGGCCCAATGGTTATGACCCTGCTACCAGTACAGGAGGTGCAGGTTCAGCCCCTGGTCAGAGAGCTAAGATTCCCACATGCCGTGCAACACGACCAAAAGACAAAAAAAAAAAACCTCAGTAAATCACTCTGCAATGAGTCAATGTAAATGGTGCAGTTAGACAACTAGATGAGACACTGTATTCCTGAGACAGGCTTTGCCTTCAGAATAATAAATTTCTCAGGTTATCTTTACCCTTTTCTGTGGTTGTTGAAAGACTTGTCAGAATATCTGTCTCTATAGAGAAAACGTTGAAAGTTTAACACACAGCCACTTCCTCCTGAACTTCGCTGCAGACCAGACTGTCTTCTCCCTGAACTCTTGTAAACCATTTTGAAAATGATTTCCTAGTATCGCCTGGGTACAAGTAAAGGCTGTGTGTCTACAGTGCCAACCACAGGGTTGACTTTCCAGAGTCTTGCTGATCCCAGTGATGTCTACATCATTTCCTCTTCTAGCCAGAAGACTCCCATAAATGCGAGGTGTGCAGTGGAGAGAAAGCGCCGTTATCCTGTGATACGTGTCCAAGGTTCTTTCATGGGAACTGCCACATTCCACCTACACTTGCTACCAAGTGAGTGAGACCCAGCTCCCTCCTGCCCTTCCTTCTTATGTTTCTCCCATCATGCCCACTCAGACTGCAAAGCTGTCTCCTGTTGTATTAGTCTTGATTCAGAAGCAGAGTCCTTACGTATCTGGATTCAGAAATAAGATACATAGCTGTTTAGCAGTGCTAGTAGCAGTAGATTAATGAGAAGAACACTCTGCAAGTGGTGACTAGGTATAATAGAGAAAGGAATAACCCTCCCTTTCCTCACTTGACTCCCGGACCCACGCGTTTTGATGGGGTGATGACACTGTATATCAGCTGCTGGTTTAAAACATATACCGCCTGCTATGGAAACATCAATCTGAGGCTGAATTTTGCAATAAAGAACTGATGATCTGAGCCACAGTCAGCTCCAGCTCCTGCTTTTGCTGATGATACAATAAGAGCTTCTCCATCTTTGGCTGCAAAGAACATAATCTGATTTCAGTACTGACCATCTGGCGATGTCCGGGTGCAGTTATCTCCTGGGTTGTTGGAAAAGGGTGTTTGCTTTGACCAGCATGTTCTCTTGACAAAACTGTTAGGCTTTGCTGTGCTTCACTTTGTACTCCAAGACCAAACTTGCCTGTTATTCTGGGTATCTCTTGACTTCCTAATTTTGCATTCCAATATCCTATGATGAAAAGGACACCCCTTCTGGTGTTCATTCTAGGTTCATTCTGGTGTTCATTCATTAGGTCTTCATAGAACTAATCAGCTTCAGATTCTTTGGCATCGGTGGTTGGGGCATAGACTTGGATTACTATGATTTTGAATGGCTTGCTTTGGAAACAAACCAAGAACATTTTGTTGTTTTTGAGATTGCACCGAATATTGTATTCTGTACCCTCTGATTGACTATGAGTCCCACTCCATTTCTTCTAAGGGAATTTTGCTCACAGTGGTAGATATAAGGGTCATCTGAATAAATTTGGGCTTAAATTGAAGAAAGTAGGGAAAACCACTAGACCATTCAGGTATGACCTAAATCAAACCCCTTACAAATATACAGTGGAGGTGACAAATTGATTCAAGGGATTAGATCCACTATGCAGAGTGCTTACTATGGACAAAGAACTATGGACAAAGGTTTGTAACACTGTTCAGGAGGCAGTGACCAAAATCATCCCAAAGAAAAAGAAATGCAAAAAGGCAAAATCGTTGTCTGAGGAGGCCTTACAAACAGCTGGGGAAAGAAGAAAAGTGAAAGGCAAAGGAGAAAGGGAAAGATATACCCAACTAAAAGCAGAGTTTCAGAGAATAGCAATGAGGGCTAAGAAAGTCTTCTTCAATGAACAATGCAAAGAAATAGAGGAAAACAATAGAATGGAAAGACTAGAGATTTCTTCAAATAAACTGGAGATATTAAGAGAACATTTCATGCAAGCCTGGGCACAATAAAGGACAGAAATGGTAAGGATCTAAAAGAAGAGGAGAGATTTAAAAAAGATGACAGGAATACACAGAAGAACTATACAAAAAAGATCTTAATGACCAAATAACCGCCATGGTGTGGTCACTCACCTAGAGCCAAACATCTTCGAGTGTGAAGTCAAGTGGGCTTTAGGAAGCATTTATATGAACAAAGCTAGTGGAAGTGATGGAATTCCAGTTGAACTATTTCAAATCCTGAAAGATGATGCTGTGAAACTGCCGCACTCAACATGGCCACAAATTAGGAAAATCCAGCAGTGGCCACAGGACTGGAAAATGTCAGTTTTCATTCCAGTGCCAAAGAATGTTCAAACTACTGTACAATCGTGCTCATTTCACATGCTAGCAAGGTAACACTCAAAATACTTCAAGCTAGGCTTCAGCAGTACATGAATCAAGAACTTCCACATGTATAAGCTGGATTTAGAAAAGGCAGAGGAAAAAGAAATCAAGTTGCCAACATTCATTGGATCATGGGAAAAGCAAGAGAATTCCAAGAAAAAGCATTTACTTCTGCTTCATTGATGACACGAAAGCCTTTGACTGTGTGGATCACAAAAGAAAAACTGGAAAATTCTCAAAGAGATGGGAATACCAGACCACCTTACCTGTCTCCTGAGAAACCTGTATGTGGGTCAAGAAACAACAGTTAGAACTGGACATGGAAAAATTGACTGGTGTAAAATTGGGAAAGGATTTCTACAAGGTTGTATATTGTCACTCTTTTTATTTAACTTGTATGCAGAGTACCTGTGGAAAATGGTGGACTGGATAAACCACAAGCTGGAATCCAGATTGCTAGGAGAAATATAAACAACCTCAGATATGCAGATGATACCACTCTAATGGCAGAAATCAAAGAGGAAGTAAAGAGCCTCTTGGTGAGGGGGAAAGAAGAGAGTGGGAAAGGTGACTTAAATCTAACATTCATAAAACTAAGATCATGGCATCTGGTCCCATCACTTCATGGCAAACAGATGGGGGAAAAGTGGAAATAGTGACAAATTTTATTTTCTTGGGCTCCAAAATCACTGCAGACGGTGACTGCAGCCACGAAATTAAAAGATGCTTGCTCCTTGGAAGAAAAGCTATGACAAACCTAGACATCATATTAAAAAGCAGAGACATCACTTTGCTGACAAAGGTCCATATAGTCAAGATTATGATTTTGCCTTTAATCATGTACGGATGTGAGAGTTGAACCATAAAGAAAACTGAGCATCAAAGAATTGATCCTTTTTGAATCATGGTGCTGGAGAAGACTCCTGAGAGTTTCTTGGACTGAAAGGAGATCAAACCAGTCAATCCTAAAAGAAATCAGTCCTGAATATTCATTGCAAGGACTGATGCTGAAGCTCCAATACTTTGGCCACCTGATGCAAAGAGCCAATTCATTGGAAAAGACCTTGATGCTGGGAAAGATTGAAGGCAGGAGGAGAAAGGGATGACAGAGGATGAGCTGGTTGGATGGCATCACCAACTCAATGAACATAAGTTTGAGAAAACTCTGGGAGATAGTGATGGACAGAGGAGCCTAGCATGCAACAGTCCATGGGGTCGCAAAGAGTTGGACACGACTGAGTGACTGATCAACAACAACAAAGTGGGAATATCACAAAGCTGACAAAGCTGGGGCTGTTCTGAGCCTTCAGAAGATGGTCATCGCAGTTTTATCAGGTCAGCTGATCTTGAATCTCAGGGTTCAGGATAAGATGCCTGAAATCTGTGGGTGTGAATCCACTGCTGCATTTCCTTTGTGATAAAGTGTATCTTTGGTCAGAGGTGATGATATGTCAGGTAACACATAGAAGCAGAGGCATTCTAGAAGTAGTAGAATTCCTGTGGCCAAGGAGGAGAATCTCTACCAGGATTATGTCTTTCCCTATGAGGATAGAGCACTTTTCCTCCAAAACTGGAGGAGTCTAATGTAGCTCATCTGCTCCCATGAAGCTCCCAGAGATTGTGCCACTTCAGGAATTCAGCAAAGAGAAGCAATGCCAAAGAATGCTCAAACTATCGCACAATTGCACTCATCTCACATGCTAGTAAAGTAATGCTCAAAATTCTCCAAGCCAAGCTTCAGCAATACATGAATCGTGAACTTCCTGATTTTCAAGCTGGTTTTAGAAAAGGCAGAGGAACCAGAGATCAAATTGCCAACATCCACTGGATCATGGGAAAAGCAAGAGAGTTCCAGAAAAACATCTATTTCTGCTTTATTGACTATGCCAAAGCCTTTGACTGTGTGGATCACAATAAACTGTGGAAAATTCTGAGAGAGATGGGAATACCAGACCACCTGACCTGCCTCTTGAGAAATCTGTATGCAGGCCAGGAAGCAACAGTTCGAACTGGACATAGAACAACAGATTGGTTCCAATTAGGAAAAGGAGTACGTCAAGGCTGTATATTGTCACCCTGCTTATTTAACTTATATGCAGAATACATCATGAGAAACGCTGGGCTGGTAGAAACACAAGCTGGAATCAAGATTGCTGGGAGAAATATCAAGAAATATCAGCTATGCAGCTGACACCACCCTTATGGCAGAAAGTGAAGAGGAACTCAAAAGCCTCTTGATGAAAGTGAAAGAGGAGAGTGGAAAAAGTTGGCTTAAAGCTCAACATTCAGAAAACGAAGNTGGATCATGGAAAAAGCAAGAGAGTTCCAGAAAAACATCTATTTCTGCTTTATTGACTATGCCAAAGCCTTTGACTGTGTGGATCACAATAAACTGTGGAAAATTCTGAGAGAGATGGGAATACCAGACCACCTGACCTGCCTCTTGATAAATCTGTATGCAGGTCAGGAAGCAACAGTTAGAACTGGACATGGAACAACAGACTGGTTCCAAATAGGAAAAGGAGTACGTCAAGGCTGTATATTGTCACCCTGCTTATTTAACTTATATGCAGAATACATCATGAGAAACGCTGGGCTGGAAGAAACACAAGCTGGAGTCAAGATTGCTGGGAGAAATATCAAGAAATATCAGCTATGCAGCTGACACCACCCTTATGGCAGAAAGTGAAGAGGAACTCAAAAGCCTCTTGATGAAAGTGAAAGAGGAGAGTGGAAAAAGTTGGCTTAAAGCTCAACATTCAGAAAACGAAGATCACAGCATTTGGTCCCATCACTTCATGGGAAATAGATGGGGAAACAGTGGAAACAGTGTCAGACTATATTTTTCTGGGCTCCAAAATCACTGCAGATGGTGATTGCAGCCACAAAATTAAAAGACACTTACTCCCTGGAAGAAAAGTTATGACCAACCTAGACAGCATATTAAAAAGCAGAGATATTACTTTGCCAACTAAGGTCCGTCTAGTCAAGGCTATGGTTTGTGAGAGTTGGACTATAAAGAAAGCTGAGTACCGAAGAATTGATGCTTTTGAACTGTGGTGTTGGAGAAGACTCTTGAAGTCCCTTGGACTGCAAAGAGATTCAACCTGTCCATCCTAAAGGAAATCAGTCCTGAATATTCATTGGAAAGACTGATGTTGAAGCTGAAACTCCAATACTTTGGCCATCTGATGTGAAGAATTGACTCATTGGAAAAGACCCTGATACTGGGAAAGATTGAAGGTGGGAGGAGAAGCGCACGACAAAGGATGGGATGCTGCATGGCATCACTGACTAGATGGACAGGAGTTTGGGTAAACTCTGGGAGTTGGTGATGGACACAGAAGCCTGGCGTGCTGCAGTCCATGGGGTCGCAAAGAGTTGGACACAATGAGCAACTGAACTGAACTGAACTGACAGGAATTCAGCATAAATGTCTGCAGCTGGGCATTCTGCAGAGGTAGAAGAATTCACTTTTCTGTGGAGCTCCTGTATAATGCAGGCCACCCTTGCACCATGGGCACTGTAACAGGCCCCCTTGAGCAACCTCTGGGGTGGCCCAGGAGAGATGCTAAATGACATCTCCAGGTTGGATCACTCTCTCTTCCTCTCAGATTATCAAGAGTGCCCCGGGACAGAGAACCTTGTAGAAGAGAGTAGAGAGCAAATCTAGGGGCACATGAAAAACATCTGGCCCTCTCTTGGTAGATTTCCCTTCCAAGAAGTTTCTGCAGTGCAGATTCTAGACACAAAGATAGCAGTGAATGAGAAAAATAATGCCTACTCATTGGAAAAGACTCTGATGCTGGGAGGGATTGGAGGCAGGAGGAGAAAGGGACGACCGAGGATCAGATGGCTGGATGTCATCACTGACTCGATGGGCGTGAGTCTGAGTGAACTCCAGGAGTTGGTGATGGACAGGGAGGCCTGGCATGCTGCGACTCATGGGGTTGCAAAGAGTCGGACACAACTGAGTGACTGAACTGAACTGAACTGATGGCTTATGCTCTGTGCTTATTCAGCAAAGCTGAGAAGAAGGGCTGATTTCATGATTTTTACTGTGAGCTGATGGATCATCAAGGCCCAAGACTCCAGTGCTTAACATACCAATTTCCAGTTCTTACTTCTAAAAGGCAGAGTTCATGACCAAACTCACAGTAGCTCAGACAGGAACCCTAAGTTTTGAGGAGAATGAGAGTCCTGACCCACTGTGGTACTTCACTTAGACCATCAGTCGTCTACCACTGTTGATGGGAGAGCTGTTTTTGGCAGTTGAGCCCAAATGGGGCTTCATTGCAGAAGGGTGTCAGAGAGAAGCTGTGTACAGTTGGAAACTACCAGTTACTTCTGAACAGAAGACTTTAGCAGCTATGGAGACAATGGTTGAGTCACAGAGAACCCGGCTTTGCTGACCTTATATTTGACCTCTCAGGAACCCATGGAGTTGCATCTTCTGCCAGATAGAGGATCTTAAAAAATGTTGCCCAGAAAGCCAGCCAATTTTTCAGGAATCTGAGATCCTGCAGAAGTGGATGCTGCCTAGAGAGCAGTTGGTGAGTTGAAATGTAAACCTAAGCCCCCTCCTCTCTGTTTACACAAGAGAAGGAACACCATCTTGCAGAGAGCAGGAGGAAGAGTGCCCAAGGCAAACTGCTGTGCCTTGATGTGTTCTGATCACATTACCTGACACCAAAATCCATAAGCCACAGAAAATTCCCATTCTGTGTTTGTTTTGGGAGGTCTGCAGGTTTCGGGGTTGTGCACTGATCTGAGCATATGTAAGAGCTCATTCTTTCCAAGCTGCTCATCACTTAAAAATCTCATCTATCTTTGGCAGAAATGCGAGTTTCTCCTCTTGAAGATCTATTGCTCGCCGAAAAGCTCCTTTTTTGTCTCAGAACCACATTATGTAAGTAACAGCAACAAAAACTGCAAACTGGTATTTGTCAAATTTGTGATATGAATCAATGGGCACACATTGCCAATTTCTTCGCCTTGTTGATGGATGTCTTAGTCAGCTCAGTGAGCCCTTAGAAGCTTAGACTGTTATAACAAATTACCATAGATTGGGTGGCCGGAGGCTGAAAGGTCAAGATCAGGGTGCCAGCATGGTCAGGCCATAGGGATGGCTTTCTTTCAGATTGCAGGCAGCCACTTCTCATCTTGTCCTCATATGGTGGAAAGGGAGAGAGAAGTCCCTGGGATCCCTTGTATAAAGGCACTAATCCTATTTGGAGGGGCCCATCATCACAATTACCTAATTATCTCCCAGTGTTCCCACCTCCTAAGACCATCACAGTGGGGGGTGAGGATTTCAGCATATGAACTTGGGGGATGCAAGCACTCAGACCTTAACAGTGGAAATTGATAGAAGGGAAACTTGGAACCATGCCTGCCATTTGTCACTTTTGTCAACAGACTAGAGACGCTTCTCAGGATCTTGAGGAGCCCNTCAATGGACATGAGTTTGAGCAAGCTCCAGGAGATAGTGAAGGACAGGGAGGCCTGGCATGCCACAGTCCATGCAAAGAGTTGGGCAGGACTGAGCAACTGAACAACAACAACAGTTTTACTATGGGGCTTAATTATGGGAGGGGAAGTAGGGAAAGATGGCAAAATGTCAAGCTCCAAAGTCTGTCTCTCCACTTAGACAACAGCTGTACTAGCAGAACCTGGCCAAAGGGTGGGAGGCACCCAGGGTCTCAGAGAGAGTGAAGAGTGAGATCCTAACAGATCACTCAGCTCTGCAGCTCGGAGCTACACCTGAGCCTCCTGTTCTGCTGGTTTCAACAAACTCCAAACAAGCACCGGCGGAAAGCACTGGGTCTCCGCTTGAAGGGAGGCTTCCAGGGGCTCTCCTCCTCTTTTCCCTAAATTTCATCCTGGGGTGAACTAGGTTTGGCCAAGGTGGACTTAATGGCAAAGGTGAAGACCTTCAGGATGAGGAAGAACTCCTGTCCTCAAAGGAAGGACTCATGATCGGATCCAGACAAGGGACGAGTGACTGAGGCCGCGCTTGGGGAACAGAAGATCAGGCAGGAGCGGTTTTCGCCCAGCAAACACCGGATGTCGGATGTCGGGGCGGGGGGGAGGGGGACGGGTCGGGACTTCCCCGCGGGCACAAGGTCGCTTACTGGAAGTCAGCTGCTGACGCAAGCTCAGCCCTCTGGGAGCCAGCCACGCACTTTCCTAAAGCACCCTCCCCTCGTAGGGCAGAAGTCAGCCAAGACGTTCCCGTAAAGCAATGCACATTATCAAACGTGGTTTTGACGCAGTGGATAAATAGCCGCTGCCCTGAGCCCCTTCAAGGGCCGCCCTCCACTCCCTGCTGCTCTTGCCATTCGTCGTATACCTAAACACCACCCTGCCACCCCAAGACCTCTCCATCAGCAACCAATCAGTCCGGGACCCTCCAGGAACCTGCTGCAAACTGCGTCCTGCGTCAGTTTTCATCCGGAGCACACAGAGCAAGATGAAAGGAGAGGCATACCACAGGGTCACTTTCTTAAAATTCTAATTTTAGCAAATGAAACTTCCCTTTAAATCTGCATTTTTTTCAGGGTAGGATGCGGGGACGTAGGAGGGATGTTCAAGTGGCAGGGGACATGGGTAGACCTATGGCTGATTCATGTTGATGTGTGGTAGAAACCAACACAATACTGTAAAGCAATTATCCTTCAATTAAAAATAAATTAATTTTAAAAAATTATTTTTTCATTTTTTAGGGTTCTTCCTCTACCCCGTTCCAGGCTCCAGAACCTTCAGAACGTCTACACTGCCCTCTGGTGGCTGTATGTTGTTATTGATCAGTCCCCTTTAGAAATGTCTTAAAACTTTTCCTCTCCTAATTCATCCTGTTGTCAGTTCTGAAAAAGTAGAACTCATTTTTTAATCCTCTAAACAGAGATCTCAAAATAAAGGTTAGAAGTGATATTGTTTGTTTAGCTGTGAAGTCTGTCTGAATCTTTTGCCATCCCATGGGCCGTAGCCCACCAGGCTCCTCTGTCCATGGGGTTTCCCAGGCAAGAGTACTGGAGTGGGTTGCCATTTCTTTCTCCAGGGGATCTTCCTCACCCAGGGATGGAACCCACGTCTCCCGTGTCTCCTACTTGGCAGGCGGATTCTTTACCAGGGAACTACCTGGGAAGTCCTAGAAGTGACATTGTGAAAGTCACTCAGTGGTGTCAGACTCTTTGCGACCCCATGGACTATACAGTCCATGGAATTCTCCAGGCCAGAATACTGGAGTGGGTAGCCTTTCCCTTCTCCAGGGGATCTTTCCAATCCAGGGGTTGAACCCAAGTCTCCTGCACTGTAGGCAGATTCTTTACCAGCTGAGCTACAAGGGAAGCCCAAGAATACTGGAGTGGGTAGCCTATCCCTGCTTCAGCAGATCTTCCCCACCCAGGGATCTCTCTTCCCCATTCAGGGGTCTCCTGAATTGCAGGTAGATTCTTTACCAACTGAGCTATCAGGGAAGCCCAGAAGTGACATTATTTCCTTCTAAATAAAAGGGAGTGAAATAATATAAGAAATTGGTGCCTGAAATAGTTTTCCTGTTTGGCAGTTCATATGCCCATAATTGGATTCATGACCTAGACAGAGAAGTCTTAGTTCAAATTTTGAAGATCCTATGTCTTTGACTTTCCTGGTAGCTCAAACGGTAAAGCATCTGTCTACAACGTAGGAGACCTGGGTTCGATCCCTGGGTTGGGAAGTTCCCTGGAGAAGGAAATGGCAACCCACTCCAGTACTCTTGCCTAGAAAATCCCATGGATGGAGGAACCTGGTGTCCATGGGGTCACAAAGAGTCGGACACGACTGAGCGACTTCACTTCACTTTACTTCACTCTATGTCTTTGGACCCTTTTCCACTCCCACTGCTGAGCGGTCCCTGAGAATGTCCTTGGGCCTAGAAGTCCTCAGGGACCAGACATCCCTGCCCTCCGGACCTCCGCCTTAGGCTGGCAATGCTATGAGGTGAGCTTCCCTCAGAGGACTCCTGCAGGAACCATCTGAAGCTACAGGGAAGCGACACGGTGCTGCGCGTCCATCTGGACAGCCTCCACCTCAGCACCGAGCCTGGTGAGCTCCACTGGCTCGCCTGACAGATTTTGAATCTGAGAATGCTTCTTATAAGAGGAGTCTCAATGGTGGCTTGCAGAGAGAAGAAAGATCTGGGTATTAAGGTGAGCATCACCGCAGCTGACAGCTGTCTTTTAAGGGGAGACGAGGGGAGACGAGAAATGGGTTGCTGTGGGTGGGCATCGTCTTGGGGAGGGCTCCATCCGTGCACCGTCCTAACTGCTGTCCAGCACGAGTTCGTGTGCACGATGTGACCTCTGGAGGCGACGTGTGTAGAGAAGTGGCTTCACATCAGAGGTCATGTTCCAGTGGGAGCTCCCTCTGTGACATGTGTGGCTGACAGACGGAACCAAATTCTTCATGCATTCATGAGGAGTCCCACACAGAGAACAGGGTGGGGTTTCTCAAACTGACAGTCATAACTAAGACGGTATCATGGCTCCAGCCCCGGGAAATGGTATCCACAGAAAGCATCAGGCAGGTGCAGCAGACATTGGAGCAGGAGCAACATGCCCGGAGATCAGTGTTCCCCAGTCTCGTGACAAGGAAAACAGTTCTCATGAGCAAAAGAGCTTCACATCACAAGTCCTGAAAGGTGAAATAGAATAAAAATAAAGTCTGCTCAACAGGATGTGAACTGAGAACTTCCAGATGTACAAGCTGGATTTAGAAAAGGCAGAAGAACCAGAGATAGAATTGCCAACATCCAATGGATCACAGAAAAAGCAAGGGAATTCCAGAAAAACATCTACTTCTGCTTCATTGACTATGCTAAAGCATTTGACTGTGTGGATCACAAAACACTGTGGAAAATTCTTAAAGAGATGGGAATACCAGACCACTTGACCTGCCTCTAAGAAACCTGTATGCAGGACAAGAAGCAACAATTAGAACCTTACTTGGAACAAAGGATGGGTTAAATTCAGAAAGGAGTGAGTCAACACTGTATAGTCACCCTGCTTATTTAACTTATATGTAGAGTACATCATGAGAAATTCCAGGCAGGATGAATCATAAACTGGAATCAAGATTGCCGGGAGAAATAGCAATAACCTTAGATACGCAGATGACACCACCTTAATAGCAGAAAGTGAAGAGAAACTAAAGAGCCTCATGATGAAGGTGAAAGAGGAGAGTGAAAAGTCTGGCTTAAAACTCAACTTTCAAAAAACTAAAATCGTGGCATCCAGTCCCATCACTTCATGACAAATACATGGGGGGAGAAATGGAAGCAGTGACAGACTTTATTTTAGGTGGGGGGGCTCCAAAATCACTGCAGATGGTGACTGTAATTACTTTGATGACAAAGGCCTGTATATTCAAAGCTATGATTTTTCCAGTAGTCATGTATGGATGTGAGAGCTGGACCATAAAGAAGGCTGAACACAGAAGTAACGCTTTTGAATTGTGGTGCTGGAGAAGATTCTTGAGAGTCCCGTGAGTAGTAAGGAGATCAAACCAGTCAATCGTAAAGGAAATCAGTCTTGAATATTCATTGGAAGGACTGATGCTGAAGCTCCAATACTTTGAACACCTGATGCGAAGAGCCGACTCATTGGAAAACACCCTGTTGCTGGGAAAGATGGAAGGCAAGAGGAGAAGGGGGCAACAGAGAATGAGATGGTTGGATGGCATCACTGATCCAATGGACATGAGTCTGAGCAAGCTCCAGGAGATAGTGAAGGATAAGAAATCCTGGAGTGCTGCAGTCCATGGGGTTGCAAAGAATCAGACATTACTGAGTGACTGAACACCAATGTATGTCTGTGTGTGTGTGTGTGTGTGTGTGTGTGTGTGTGTGCACGCGCCCAAGCTTAGTCATATCCGATACTTTGAAACCCCATAGACTGTATCCAACCAGGCTCCTGTCCAGGGAATTTTCCAAGCAAGAATACTGGATCTGGTTGCCATTTCCTTCTCCAAGGGATCTTCTGGATCCAGGGATCGAACCCAATCTCTTACATCTCCTGTATTGGCAGGTGGACTTTTTACCACTGCACCATCTGGGAAGCCAGTATGTATGTACACAGCAGTTATATGTGTATATAACTGAATCATTTAGCTGTACACCTAATGTAACGCACAGTATTGTAAATTGTTATATATATAATTTTATCAGTTATAAAAATGGTTATAAATACCTTCCATGATGCTGGCTACCTCTTATAAATAATTCTCCATGTAAATAATTTTTAAAGAAGCAATCTCAATCGTTGCTAATCAATGAAATAAGAGTTGTTACAAAGAACAAGGAATAAGACTATGAGGAAAATAGAACAGAGTGATGTTATAGACTGGGAGCTTAGGTGGCGCAGTGGAAAAGAATCTGCCTGCCAATGCGGGAGACTCAGGAGATACGGGTTCCATCCCTGGGTCAGGACAATCCCTGGCGTAAGAAATGGCAACCCACTCCAGTATTCTTGCCTGGAAAAATCCCATGGACGAAAGAACCTGGCATGCTAAAGTCCATGGGATCACAAAAGAGTCGGATACAACTGAATACACACAGCCCAGCACTGTAAGGAGGGAACACTTGTCCTGTGACCTAAATTTTCATGTACAAAATCATCCAGACACAGTGGAGTCATCCATGGAGGGAACGGTTCTGATAACCCCTACAGTCCCTTATAGGCACTCTGTTTTAATGTCTACCATGGGGCTGTCACATGTAATACTTCTTTATCTTGCCCACAAAGTTACCATGGATGACTCACATGTGCCTCAACTAAGGCTACATCCTTCACTGGCACACTGGACCCTATTTACCTCCTCAAGGGCATCTCTTCTGCCCTCCACCTACTGCATCGTCAGGTTTTCCCCTATTTCTGGCTCTTTGCCAGCAGCATAGGAACACACTAGTATCAGTTCAGTTCAGTTCGGTTCAGTCACTCAGTCACAGGACAGTCACTCAGTCTTTGTGACCCCATGGACTGCAATACACCAGGCTTCCCTGTCCATCACCAACTCCCAGAGCTTGCTCAAACTCATGTCCATCAAGCTGGTGATGCCATCCAGCCATCTCATCCTCTATCATCCCCTTCTCCCACCTTCAAACTTTCCCAGCATCAGGGTCTTTTCCAAGGAGTCAGTTCTTCGCATCAGGAGGCCAAAGTATTGGAGTTTCAGCTTCAGCATCAGTCCTTCCAATGAATATTCAGGACTGATTTCCTTTAGGATGGACTGGTTGGATCTCCTTGCAGTCCAAGGGACTCTCACTGTTATCTCTCTTCCTAAAATCACCATTTCCTGTCCCGTTAGCCCCTCCACCCACTGCCGCATTTCTGTCTTTGCCTTTACAGCAAAATGCTTCAGAGACAGAGAGGTCTCTGTTCACTCTCTCCACTTCCTCTTCTCCCTTCTCTCTTGAACCAGTGTAGCAGGGCTCTTAGCCCCACCACTCGCCAACATGGCTCATTGTCAGGGTCATGAGCCAACTTTACGTTGCTGAATCCAATGCTCAACCTTCATCCTTAATCTAACTGAAACTTCTGGCAGCGTTTGACACAACCCACCACTCCCTCCTTATTACACTTGCTCTTGGCTTCAGAGACTTGACTCTCTCCTGGACTTCTTCCAGGACTGCTTTCTCACAGTCTCTTGCTGGTTTCTCCACATCTCCCTGGCCTCTACATGAAGACACGGCCCAGGGTTCGATTCTTGGATTTCATCCCTTTCCTCACTGTTCCTCAGAGGTCTCACCCAGCCTCACAGCTCTCGATACCATCTCTGAGCGGATGATTCTCAAACACATCACCTAGGCAAATGTCTCACCTGAGCTTATTTGAACATATTGGGTGTGTATGTATGCGCGTGTGTGTGTGTAGTCACTCAGTCATGTCTGACTCTGAGATCCCATGGACTATAGCCCGCCAGGCTCCTCTGTCTGAGCTCCAGGAGGACACGTTAAACAGGCAGAGGCTTCCCCAGTGGCTCAAGTGGTAAAGAATCTGGCTGCCATGCAGGAGATGTGAGTTCAATCCCTGGGTCAGGAAGATCCCCTGCAGAAAGAAATGGCAACCCACTCCAGTATTCTGGCCTGGGAAATCCCATGGACAGAGGAGCCTGGCAGGATACCGTCCATGGCATCTCAAAGAGTCACACACAACTGAGTGAGCATGCCTGGAGCTAGAATGATCCCTTAAAGGGTGAGTTGGATGCTGTCACTCCCTTGCTTCAAATTCTCCAGTCCTTGCAAGCTTGCTAAGGGTAAAAGCCAAGGTCATCAAACCAGTCTATAGCGTCCTCTCCCTGGACTTCCATGACAGTCCTGAACTCATTCTAAGATCTGCTTGTGCTGTAAGAAATTTTGCAGAGTTGGAAACCAATGGTCAGATACTAGTTCAAGTTCCCACAGAGCAGGTGAAGGAAGTCTCCACAAAAAATGCCTCTTTGCCATTAAAATTATTTTGAGCTGGAAGCAGCAAACACAGGAAAAGCTCTCTCTACCCTCCGCTTTTCTGCCTAAATGCATGCGTGCTAAGCTGCTTCAGTCACGTCCAACTCTGTGCAAACTTATGGACTGTAACCTGCCAGATTCTTCTGTCCATAGACTTCTCCAGGCAAGGATACTGGAGTGGGTTGTCATTTCCTCCTCCAGGGGATCTTCTCGATTCAGGGATCAAACCCGTGTCTCTTAGGTCTCTTGCACTGGCAGGCAGATTCTTTACCGCTAGTGCCATCTGGGAAGTCCCTTTCTGCCTAAAGCTAGAATATAAATTACCCTTGGGCTGGCCACAGACTGTTAGCAGCCCCAGTGGGATCTGCAAGCAAGCTTTATGCCACCAGCTTCCTCCCATGCATTTATTTACCTTATCACAGTTTGTCACCCTAGGAAACCTAAACCTGCTTTCCCGTCCTCTCATTTCTCTGCAGGTTTTTGATCTTTGCTGAAGATGCTAATAAGCCAGGGTTGTAAGCCTCCACTTTGAGTTACTTTTTCTGGCGGCTTCTCCCACATCCTACTCGAGTTAATAAACCATTTTTTCTCTTGTTAATCTGTCTTTTTATTAGATCCCCCATTGGAAGCTTAAGATGAGTAGAGCTAAGGTTTTGTGTCCCCTCTGAGGGCCAGGAGCAGGTCATTTCTTTGAGAAGTGGACTAGGACACACACGATGGAGGGACTGCAGAGGGGAGGGAGAGACAGAACAAATGGCCTGTTTCCGAAGTAGGGACATCAGTGGCTCTGTCCCCGACAGGACCCCCTGAGATAGTATGGCCCGCGCCTCTGAACCAGCTCAGGAAGGGAGGAGGTGGCGGCTCCCCGGGCTGACTCGTGTTCTCCACTCACTGATTGCTCCCAGCGACAATAACAGCTCAGAATCTCTGCAGCCCAGCCAGCTCCCACAGTGTCGCAGAAATCCCCCAAGGAGACAAGGGAGAGGCCAGGCACTTGGGGAGGAAGCTGTGAGACGCTGGACCGTCTTCCTCAGCCTCCATCAGGGAGGAAGAGGGACTCACAGGTCAGCTGTGAGCCCCGACCAGCCTCTGATGGTTGAAGGCCATGGACATCAAACATCTGAACGCTTGACTTAAATGCTAATCCTGGCCATTTCCTTTCAAATATTCCTCTTGCCCCATATTTTCTTATCTTTCGGCTTCTGGCCTTCGTCTCTGAATCTGCCACTTGCTTCAGCAAAAAGGCTCCAGGCTCCATGGTAGAGACCAATGTGACCAGCAGGCAGTGAAGGGGGAGCTGGTGAGGTGGCCTCAGGGAGGAGGCAGATAGACAGATGGCGGAGGGCCTGGGAGGCTGTTTTAGGACTTTGCTTGAACGTGAAATTGATGGGCTGTGTTGGATGATTTTAAGTTGAAAAGTTTCATGTTCTGTATCATATTCACGGGAAGTAAATTTTCCCTTCACCTTCAGAATCTCTTCTATCTCTCCCTCTTACATTTCTCGTTTCTTCTTTCTCTCGAGTTCTTTCCTTCTGTCTCTCCTTTCCCAGGGTGGTTCACTCCATCCCAGCTTCTCTCTGCCTCCCTTCAACCTCAGCCTCTCTACTCACTAAACTTTCTTCTGCTAAGTGCCCTGTAAGCCCCATCATTCTCATTGGTTCTCTGGCGTCTCCCTTGGTCTGGATCTCTCCCAGTCATCACTGCTCTTCTCTGCTAGTATTTACCATTCAGAGGCTTTGAGCCATGCTGCTTGCCAGCTTATGCAACAGTGAGCCTTCTGAAATATGACTCTGTCTATGACATTTTGGATCAAAGCTATCCTACCAGAAAAAAAAAATCCAGATATTAACTCCTGATGTCAAATGCATTCAGCGTCTTATGCAGTTTGCAAGTTCGAGTCACATCGTTGGTGTGACTCTGGGATCACAACACAGGGGAAAGGCACCAGCATCTGTGAGGAGTCCAGAGGGCCATGAGTTCTCTGATGACATCACACCCAGCCTGTCCCAGGCCCTGTGCCAAGAAGAAGCCTCCTTTTGGAGAAATTGCTCTAGGCAGAGGAAGGACCAGAGACTACAGTCCTTGACACCTCCAAGTTGGGAAAATTGTGTACTGAAATTAAGAAGCATTTTTGCATCTCCCAGGAAGTAAGGTCATGCTCAGTCACTTCAGTCATGTCTGACCCTTTGTGACCTCTTGGACTATAGCCCACCAGCCTCCTCTGTCCATGGGATTCTCCAGGCAAGAATACTGGAGTGGGTTGCCATGCCCTTCTCCAGGGGATCTTCCAGACCCAGAGATTGAACACACGTCTCCTGTGTCTCCTGCATTACAGGCAGATTTTTTACCCACTGAGCCACCTGGGAAGCCTGGAAGTAAGATCTGAACATACTTTTGGACCATGCCTGTCCTCTGGTCTGGGAAAACCTACCTCCAAGGTCACTGAGGTAGGCAGAATTTTGGCCCCTATGACCTTCACACTCTGGTGTCACAACCTCAATTATTTTGCCTTACATGACAAAAGGGAATTTGTAGATGTACTCAAGGCTATTAATCAAATGCCCTTAAAATAGTGAGATAAGCTGGATTGTCCAGGTGGACCCAGTGTGACCACATGAGCCCTTGATAACAAAAGAAGAAGTCAGAGATATTTGGAATTTGAGAAGGACTCAACACATCAACATCACTCAACATCACGGTTGGCTTTGGGGACAGAAGAAGGGCCACAAGTCAAGGGATGCAGACAGATTCTGGAAGCTGAGCAGCTCCTCCAGCTGATGACCAATGAGGACACGGGGACCTCAGTCACAATCACAAGGAAGTGCATTCTGCCCACAACCTGAATGAACCTGGAAGCAGATTCTTCCCAGAGCCTCCCAGTAGGAACATAGCTGGCCAGTATCCTCATTTCAGTCTTAAGAGACCCTCAGCAGAGGTCCCTGTTGAGCCTAGCTGAGATTTCTGACCAACAGAACTTTGAGATAAAAACATGCATTGTTTTAAGCCACTCGATGCATGGTGGTCTGTTACCACAGCACTAGGAGATGGACACGTCCCCTCTGATTTGACCACTGTAAGCTGGAGCTTCCCTGGTGGCTCAGAGGTTAAAGTGTCTGCCTACAATGTGGGAGACCTGGATTCGATCCTTGGGTCAGGGAAATCCCCTGGAGAATGAAATGGCAACCCATTCCAGTATTCTTGCCCAGAGAATCCCATGGACAGAGGAGCCTGGTGGGCTACAGTCCACGGGGTCACATAGAGTAGGACACAACTGAGTGACTTCACTTTCACTTTCAAGCTGGAGCTATCTGCCTGACCTCTGCAGTTGTGTTCCTTCTGGAGAGGTCTTTCTTCGCCAACTGTAGATTGGGCCAACACTGCCCCTGAGCTCAACAGGAAAATCCTCTCCCACCATTCACTCTTGGAGACTTGACCAAGATGTTCTTTTACTTCTCCCTTCCTTAAAGTAATATGTGTGAGGATAATATAATTTAAACTTCCCATCAGTTCTAGGTGTTGCTGAGACCAGAGATATGATGTCTTAATCAGGGTTCTCTAGAGAAGTAGAACAGAGGTTGTGTGTGTGTGTGTGTGTGTGTGTGTGTGTGTGTGTGTGTATGTATACAGAGAGAAAGAATTTATTTCAAGGAATTACTGATGCAATTATGGAGCTGGCAAGTCCAAAATCTGCAGGGTGAGCAGGAGGCTGGGGACCCAGGGAAAAGCCAATGCCGTGGTTCAAGTTCAGAGGTCATCTTCTGGCAGAACTTCTTCCTGCTTGAGAGAGGTCAGTCTTTTGTGTTATTCAGGCCTTCAACTGATTGGATGAGGCCCATTCACACTATAAGTCACACTGTGCAGCAGTGCTGGACAAATAGCTGAGGAAAGAAGAGAAGCAAAAAGCAAAGGAGAAAGGGAAAGTTACATCCAACTGAACTCAGAGTTACAGAGAATAGCAAGTGCCGGGGTCCAGCCCCGGTGGATCAGGGAATTCGAAGCAGGGATGGCGTTGGTGAGGAAAAATTTATTTATTATTAATAGAAGATTAGATAAGGAAAATAATAGTATAGTAGGAAAATTTTAGATGGAGAAAAGAGGCTGAATAACTTGGTTTACGTGGAAAGCCAATAAAGTTCCAGACAAGGAGCTTGCACCATCTACATTGGGCCACTAGCATCCATTTGAATATCGGAGAGTGCCCCACCTTGAGCTCTCTCTTTTACGGATCTTAGCAGCCAGGACAAGTAAGTAGACATGGCGAGCCTCCACGGCCCAGATGGGAATTCAGCCTGAAATTAGAGTAAAGGGGAGACACGGGGGAAGCCCAGCATTGGTGCAAGACTCCAAAAGCTATTTTTCAAAATCAGCTCATATACCCCAAGTTGTACATGATGGAATATGCAGAGTTATGCAGGAGCAGCAGTCCTGACCCTCACTGAGACAATGCTTTCTTTTTGCATAGCCTCCCGTATACAAAAGGTCTCAGGTGGTTTACATTATCTTCTGGCCAAAGAGGCCTGTTAACATTTTTATGGCTCTCTTCCTGGATAATGGTGTATCAACCAGAAAACTCCTTGTCTCAAGAAGTGTTTTTTCTTTACTCTGCATTACCCTCAAAATACTAAATAAAGTTACATTCCTGTAGAACAAAGGTGCAGTGGGTTATAACTAAGAAAGTACTTAACTCAAAGATCTAATATTGCTAATAGCAGGTCTACTACCTGTTTTTCTATATACCAACTACATCTTACAAATAAAAGATATGAAAATTTGGCACATATTGGCTCAACAAATAAAACCTTTAATCAGTCCTATTCTACTGATTTTGACTCCTCGGAAGCCCCTACATTCCTAGGATGTTTTAAGCTTCCTGTGCCTCCTGCAGTGGGATGCCTCAAATAGTCACATGCGCAGCTATAGGAGTCCTGCAGGCAGGCTAGAAAGCCATCAGAGGGATTGAAACACTCTCAAATGCAGAAGACTAAAGCCCTGAGTTGACTTTTTCCAGAGAATGTCAGAAGAGTGGAAAAGCAGGCAGATTCTTATTTTGGGAGGGGCGGGGTACATGCTCAGGAAATGCCAGGGGGAAAACCTGAGATCTGACTCGATCTTGCCCATCAAGTCTCTGCCTCATGACCTTGTCAGGGGTGGGATTCCTCACGCTGGCTTCTGGCAACCAAGGAGAGAGAAGAAGTCCTTCTTCAAAGAACAATGCTAAAAAAAAAAAGAGGAAAACAACCGAAGGGAAAAGACTAGAGATCTCTTCAAGAAAATTGGAGATATCAAAGGAGCATTTCATCCAAAGATGGGCGTCACTGATTCAATGGGCTTGAACTTGGGCAAACTCCAGGAGCTGATGAGGGACAGGGAGGCCTGGCATGCTGCAGCCCATGAGGTCCCACAGAGTCAGACACGACTTGGTGACTGAACAGCAAAATGCAGCCATATTACCTGTTCCTCAGAATGAGATGGATCCATATGTGTGGATATGGGAACTGTGCCAAGATACATCATTAAGCAACGAAGGCAGAGTGCACAGTAGGGCTACTGCATAATCCAATTTGTGGTCTTCAAAGAATTCACGTGTATTAAGTTCTGCACAACCACTGTGGAAGAATTTTTTTTTACTTTACACACTTCTGCAATTCTCATTTTTAACTGCATGAATGTAAAACTTTTGTTTTTTAAAGTTTATTTTTTAATGAGAAAAAGGATGTGACAGCTATTAAAATGGAGTGATATTATGTGGAAAAGGTTACACAACAGGATGTATATGATAATCGTATTTCCTCGTGCATCTGTAATTATTTCCAAATGTGTCTATGTGCATTTAAAAAAATCTGGAAGAATTTGGCCAAAATGTTAATTGTAAAAATCCCCAGTAGATACTACTTTCACATTTGTTTCTTCAAAGTTTCTATTGTTCTACAAAGGATGTTTCAAAGTTAGCACTATTGACATTTGAGGCAAGACAATTCTTTATTGTGGGGGCTGTCTTGTGTCTTATAAGATGTTTAGCAACATTACTGGCCTCTACCCACTAGATGCCAATAACACCCCCCAGCTGTGACAACCCAAAGGTCTCCAGACATTCCTCAATGCCCCTTGGGGAGAAAAATTATACCCCACCGACCCACACCCCTACTGTTCTACAGCAAACATGATTTATTTATGTAATTAAATGGTTAAATATGTATAGAAACATAGATGATAGACAAATGGGTGATACGAGAAGAGATGGATATATACAGGACATTCAGGGTAACCACAGGGAGGCAGATAAGCTAAGAAGCTCTTGGGAGTGTGTTAGTCACTCAGTCATGTCCTGTAACCCCTCTGGCTCTTCTGTCCATGGAGTTCTCCAGACAGGAATACTGGAGTGAGTTGCCGTTCTCTTCTCCAGGGGATCTTCCCTACCTAGGGATTGAACCCAGGTCTCCTGTTTTGCAGGCAGATTCTTTACCATCTGAACCACCAGGCAAGCCCAAGAAGCTCTTAGTGAGCAGCTGATGAGATCATTCCACAGAGATTTTCTTCTGACCTTTTTCCAGGTTCCTTTCAGAGGGAAATAAAGACAGTGACTGTGCCACAAATTCACCAGAAGGTACTTATCCAAATGAGTGAGTGGCCACAATATCATTCTTTGAAGGCTCTGCCTATATGCTAATGATATTGTCAATGTAAAAATATTTTTGATACTCCTCTTTGGAGTTTATCTTCAGAATAGATAGCATGAACTTTTAAATAACTTCTGAGAGGGTTAATATTTCTTCTTGCTTTCTTCTTTTAAGTGAAATTGCTTATGAGAAATAAACAAATGTCATTTTGATTCAAGTGTGATGAGTAAATTTTATCATCAGATTAAATACTTCTATGTGAAAATAAGCTGTGAGAATAGTTTTACATTGAATGTCTGTTGTTATTATGAGTTGAATGGTGTCCCCCAAAAAGGTATGTTGAAGCCTTAATCCTCAAAATCTCAGACGGTGACTCTACTTGGAAATAGGATCATTGCAAGTTAAAGTGAGGTCATACACTAGTAGAGTGGGCTTTTAAACCAGTCTTACTGGTGTCTTTGTAAGAGAAGAGAGCACCTTGTGAACAGAGAAACACTCAGAAAGCAATAGGAAGACGCACAGGGAGAGGACAGCAATGTGACCACAGTGACATATCTACAAGCCAAGGACTGTCAGGGCCACCAGCAGACACCAGAAGCCAGAAGGATCCTCTCTTACAGCCAAGGACTGTCAGGGCCACCAGCAGACACCAGAAGCCAGAAGGACCCTCTCCTACAGCCAAGGACTGTCAGGGCCACCAGCAGACACCAGAAGCCAGAAGGATCCTCTCCTACAGCTATCAGAGACAGCAAGGCCCGGGCAACATTTTTTTTGCATCACACCACGCAGTTTGTGTGGTCTTAGTTCCCCGATCAAGGACTGAACCCAAGCCTTCAGCGGTGAGAATGTGGANGCCAAGGACTGTCAGGGCCACCAGCAGACACCAGAAGCCAGAAGGATCCTCTCCTACAGCTATCAGAGACAGCAAGGCCCGGGCAACATTTTTTTTGCATCACACCACGCAGTTTGTGTGGTCTTAGTTCCCCGATCAAGGACTGAACCCAAGCCTTCAGCGGTGAGAATGTGGAGTCTTAACCACTGGACTGCCAGGGAGTTCCCCCTGCCAACCTCTTGATTCAGACTCCTAAAACTGTGAGACAGTGAATTTCTGCTGTCTTAAGCCATCCAGTTCAGAGCTCTTTGTAGCAGCAGCCCTAGGAAATGAATACAGTTGACTACTCAGCACCCATCACCTTCTTTCTAACACCTAGTTTTCCTTTGTGTATTCCCCCCTTCTTCACACCAACCATGTACTGCAGAGGAACTGATAAGCCTCCGGTCATATCAAGTCAGACCCTGAGAGGCTTAGCCAATCAGCATCTTTCCTCCCCTCACCCGTAAGTCCCTGGTCCATGAACAGGTATCTTAAACTGGGCAGGTCAGAATGACTCCCAGGATCCTCCCTTAGAATGGTGGGACAGAGAGATCTCTGGAGAAGGAGGGAAACTGCTTGATGTGAAGCAGAAGACAGGAAACCTAAATTGCATCTCCAACAGTCATCTTCAGACGCAGCTGAGAGGGTTAGCAACAAAGCAAACCCAAAGGCCCTGGGTCTTTGGAGAGATCTTTAAACTACAAGGTCAGTCTGCCCTGAAACACTCTTATTTTGCAATCTAGAAGCATCATAGTTTAAGCCACTGTGACTTGGATTTTGCATTACTCTCAACCCAAAGCTTCTAGCTGACAAGCTGGCATCGCAAGGCAATACAAACCACTTCAAACCGCCGAGGGGAGCTTTAAGAGAGACCTTTGGAAAGCTAGATATGAAAAACACAGGGCTTGCATCAGCATCCATAGAATCTAAAGATTGGAGGTTGTCGCTGAACTCCCTCTGTAAGTCGTAGGAAGCTGGCAGCTTGCAAGAAGAGGCATAACCTGAGTGGGAATGGGAATGGCTATAACTTGGAGAGCCTGATGGGACAAAAATGAGTCTGCATCTCCCAGAGGCCAGAGCTAGACTTGAGGAAGGGAGCTGGACTAGGTCTTCTTGAGAGAGAGTCTGCCCAAAGAACCACAGTGAAGTACAGCAGGAGATTGAAAAAGAAAGCGGAGGTCCGGGGGCACCTACCGATAATCAGTTGGCCAGCAGGGGGAGCCATTGCCCACTTCAAGGGAACTGCATGTGCAAGACACGCAGCAAGGTTAGAATCCCTGAAAAGCAACCCCTTGCCCACCCCGCCCCGCCCCAAAAAATGCTCCCTGAGAAAACTAGTCATGGCAACTGACATCTCCACCATGCAGAGACTGCCAGAGCCAAATTACAAGAGAGCTAGTCAGGTCACCAGGTCACGCCTTTCCTGCCCCTTTTGTCTCCCCTGCTGCAGCCCTGCAGAGACCCACCAGAGCAGGTAGCAGAGGAGGAAAAATATGGAGACGGAAAGACAAGCGGGTCATCTTCCTGTGGTGTCCAGACCACGAAAGGCCTCAGCTAATGGCACGGGGAGGATTTAAAGACAATAAAGTATCAAATATGATGAGCCTGTTTTTGACCATTAAGAGGAGTGAGTCTTCTCTTGTGACTAAAAAGGCCTGGAAAAGCTGCGAACTCTCCCTAGATCTTAACTCGTTCTAGTGAACACCCATGACCATACCCCTTGGATTTCACCCTGTGCAGGAAGGCCGTGTTGCCAATACCTGCAACTCTGGCTGAGGGCTTTTATGCAAGCCTTGAGCAAGGCAAACCGGACGTGCCACAGAACTCACGTATCTGGAAGCAGTCCTCAACCAGGGAGGAGCAGGAGGCTGTTGGTTAAGTGCCAAGCCCCACAGCTGGCGTGGCTCTCGATCCCTGGCCAGGAGAGTCACTCTTCACTGGCTCATTCCCTTTCCTGTCTCACCTCCTCACTCCTCCTACCTGTGCGTTCTGGGGTGGTCTCCATATGAGCAGCTTGCACTCAAAGTCTGTCTCAGAGTCTGTTTCTAGGGAGAGGCAACCCAAGAGACCAGAAGAAAGATAAGATGATCTCAAAGAGCAGGCTTGAGTTGTCATGAGGGGACAAAATGGCGCCTTGCAGCTTATCCAGCCAACACCTCAGTCTCCCTGGTGCTCTGGATGGCCTCCTCGCTGAGCTTCCTGTCTAACACCCGCGGACGGGAGGCCTTGGGGTTTTTCCATTCCCTTCTGCATGCTCATCAGATCTTGAAACTGAATCTAAATAAAGTCAGATACTCATCACACCACTCTTCTCACTTCTTCCTGCCTACTGAACCCTCCACTTCCTCTTCCGCTGTCCTCGGAATGGGATGAATCGTACACGGGGTGGGGCTCACACGATGCACCAGGTCGGACGTGGTGACTGACCAGTGTCAAGGACACTAGCTCTGATCAGCCCTGACTTACTTTGCCTTTTTATTTTCCTCTTAAAGTGTAATTTACTCACAGTAAAATGTCATCATTTTCGAGTTCTTTTACTTCCACCTTGCTTTCCAAATAAACTTTATTGTGGGCTATAATTCAATGATTAGAAGAGCATAAAACAAACATATCTGGGTGGATGAGTTGCCATGAAGTGGACAAACATATAACAAATTATACGATCATATACCACCACCAAGGTCAACCAATGCCATCACACTTATTGTTTTCAGCTTTCGCATCTTAAACTAATCTTAAACTAATCAATATATTGTGTGAGGTAAGGGTCAGGATTATTTTTTCCCCGTTCAATTGATCCACATCATGTATTGACAAAAGTCTTTCTTTACTGAGTTTCCATGGAGCTTTTGTCATAAATCAAGAACCATATATGTGAGGACAGTATTTTTTAAGTCCAATTTTATTTTTTTTTAATATTTTTATTGTTTATTTATTTATTTGGTTGCACCAGTTTTTAGTTGCAGCATGAGAGATCTTAGTTCCCTGACCAGGGATCAAACACCAGACTTCTACATTGGAAAGACTGCATGAAGTCTTAGCCACCAGACCACCAGGGAAGTCCAGGACTGTTTCTTGATTCTCTTTTCTATTCTGTCAATTTGTCTATTCTTGCACCACCCCTAGACTGTCTTAATTGTTGTAGCTTCATAGTAAGTCTTGAAATCAGGTAACATGTCTTCCATCTTTGTTTTTATTCAGAATTTCCTTGTTTATGTGCTAAGTCACTTCAGTCGTATCCAACTCTGTGCCACGCTATGGACTTTAGCCTGCCAGGCTCCTCTGTCCATGGAATTCTCCAGGCAAGAATCCTGGAACGGGTTGCCGTTTCCTTCTCCAGGGGATCTTCTCAACCCTGGGATCAAAACCACGTCTCGTATGTCTCCTGCACTGGCAGGCAGGTTTTTACCACTAGCGCCACCTGGGAAGTCCAGAATTTCCTTGGCTATTCTAAATTATTTTAATTTCCACACAAATTTCAGAATCATCATCTCAATTACCACAAAGTAACCAGCTAGGATTGCTACTGGGATTGCCCTGACTCTATAGGCAGATTTAGAAAGAACTGTCATTTTAACTTTTTAAAATATTTAGTCTTCTTAATCCATCACTAGGGTAGAGATCTTCAGTTTTGTCCTTCTTTAAATTGTCTCAGTAATGTTCCGTATATTTACTATGTAAATCTTAAATAACTTTCATTAGATTTTTTTCCTGGCTATTTGATATTTCTTTAAGGTGAAGACTAGAATAAGGTGAGAGATGAGAACGAGAGTGAATTCTTCCTTATGTTTTTATTTGTTTATTCTATGGAAGTATTGTACACAGTGTTGCAGGTATACAGCGAAGTGATTCAGTAATATATGCCTCTTTTCTTTCTTAGATTCTTTTCCATTATAAGATATTACAGATACTGAAGGCAGTTCCCTGTGCTATACAACAGAACCCTGTTGTTTATTTTATGTATAATACGATGTCTGTGTTCATCCCGAACTTCTAACGTATCCCCTCACTTAAATTTTGCACCCCAGATACTGCTCTAACTTTACCCAAAGTCCTAGCCTTGGATGTTCTCAGGTCAGTTCACTTCAGTCGCTCAGTCATGTCCAACTCTTCAAAACCCCATGAACCACAGCACGCCAGGCCTCCCTGTCCATCACCAGCTCCCGGAGTTTACCCAAACTCATGTCCATTGAGTCGGTGATGCCATCCAACAATCTCATCTTCTGTCGTCCCCTTCTCCTCCTGCCCTCAATCTTTCCCAGCATCAGGGTCTTTTCAAATGAGTCAGCTCTTCGCATCAGGTGGCCAAAGTACTGGAGTTTCAGCTTCAACATCAGTCCTTCCAATGAACACCCAGGACTGATCTCCTTTAGGATAGACTGTGCATCTCCTCACAATCCAAGGGACTCTCAAGAGTCTTCTCCAACACCACAGTTCAAAAGCATCAATTCTTCAACATTCAGCTTTCTTTATAGTCCAACTCTCACATCCATACATGACTACTGGAAAAACCATAGCCTTGACTAGACGGACCTTTGTTGACAAAGTAACGTCTCTGCTTTTTCATATGCTGTCTAGGTTGGTCATAACTTTCCTTCCAAGGAGTAAGCGTCTTTTAATTTCATAGCTGCAATTACCATCTGCAGTGATTTTGGAGCCCAGAAAAATAAAATCAGCCACTGTTTCCACTGTTTCCCCAAATATTTGCCATGAAGTGATGGGACCAGATGCCATGATCTTGGTTTTCTGAATGTTGAGCCTTAAGCCAACTTTTTCACTCTCCTCTTTCACTTTCATCAAGAGGCTCTTTAGTTCCTCTTCACTTTCTGCCATAAGGGTGGTGTCATCTGCATA
>SJYA01000300.1:495535-516081 GCA_006410615.1 Neotragus moschatus | reverse complement strand
TAGCTTTGTTCACAGTGAGGCTTTCTAAAGCCCACTTGACTTCATATTCCAGGATGTCTGACTCTAGATGAGTGATCACACAATTGTGATTATCTGGGTCATGAAGATCTTTTTTGTACAGTTCTTCTGTGTATTCTTGCCACCTCTTCTTAATATCTTCTGCTTCTGTTAGGTTCCTACCATTTCTGTCCTTTTTGAGCCCATCTTTGCATGAAATGTTCCCTTGGTATCTCTGATTTTCTTGAAGAGATCTCTAGTCTTTCCCATTCTATTGTTTTCCTCTATTTCTTTGCATTGATCACTGAGGAAGACTTTCTTATCTCTCCTTGCTATTCTTTGGAACTCTGCATTCAAATGAGTATATCTTTCCTTTTCTCCTTTGCTTTTCGCTTCCCTTCTTTTCACAGCTATTTGCAAGGCCTTCTTATTACAAAGGGGAAACAGGGGTGGTTCACAAAAACTGCCTACAATGTGGCCAGATGAAACTAACATACAAGGAAACTGAAGGGAAAATGGGGAAATGGACATAAACTGAAATCAGGAAGGGTGAGCAAAACGGTAAGCAAAAAAACAGGTCAGAGCCAGGGAGAGTCAAAGGCCAGAACCAGACTAAGTCTTTAGAGCAGATGCAAGGCTCTGCATTACAACTTAGAAAGTCAGAACTTATTTTGACGACCATCATCTCTTATCTGGATGACTACACTAGCCTCCTATCTGTTTCCCCAGCTTCCAGTTCTGCCCTCTCCCCACAATATACTGTCAAAATAGTAACCACAGTGATCTTTTGAAAACACAAGTCAGCTCCATAACGGGATAAAAATATCTCCAAGTCCCATATGTGATAATGGTATTTGTTGTTTTAGTTGCTAAGTCATATCTGACTCTTTTGCAACCCCCTGGACTGTAGCCCACTAGGCCCCTCTGTTGATGGGATTATCCAGGCAATAATACTGGCATGGGTTGCCATTTCCTTCTGCAGGGGATCTTCCTGACTAGGATTAGAACCTGGTCTCCTGCATTGCAGGCAGATTCTTTACTGGTGAGCCACCAGGAAAGACCTAAAATTCGGCATATTTAAAAAATAGTTGCAACACGTCAATTTAAAAAAAAAAAAAGTTTTTTTTTTAATGGGCAAGGTTTTGAACAGAATTTTCTCCCCAAAAAAGACAAGCAAATAGCCAATAATTTCAAATCTTGCTCAGCATCACTATCCATCAGGGAAATGCAAAGCAAGACCACAGTGAAACACCAGTTCATACCCGTTAGGAAGACAGTAATCAAAAAGACTCAAAATAACCAGTATTGGTGTAGACGGAGAGAAATTGGAACTCTCACACTATGTTCAGTCCAGTTCAGTCACTCAGTTGTGTCCAGCTCTTTGCGACCCCATGAATCACAGCACGCCAGGCCTCCCTGTCCATCACCAACTCCCGGAGTTCACTCAGACTCACGTCCATCGAGTCAGTGATGCCATCCAGCCATCTCATCCTCTGTCGGCCCCTTCTCCTCCTGTCCCCAGTCCCTTCCAGCATCAGAGTTTTTTCCAATGAGTCAACTCTTCGCATGAGGTGGCCAAAGTACTGGAGTTTCAGCTTTAGCATCATTCCTTCCAAAGAAATCCCAGGGCTGATCTCCTTCAGAATGGACTGGTTGGATCTCCTTGCAAACCAAGGGACTCTCAAGAGTCTTCTCCAACACCACAGTTCAAAAGCATCAATTCTTCAGTGCTCAGCTTTCTTTATAGTCCAACTCTCACATCTATACATGACCACTGGAAAAACCATAGCCTTGACTAGACGGACCTTTGTTGGCAAAGTAATGTCTCTGCTTTTCAACATGCTATCTAGGTTGGTCTTAACTTTTCATCTTAGTGGGAACTTAAAATGGTGTAATTGTCTTGGGAAGCAGTTTAGTAGTTCCTCAAATGTCATCATAGAGCTATCACATGGCCCCAAAATCCTATTCGGAGGTACATACTCAAGGTCACTGGAGGCAGTGAAAGTGAAAAAGCCACTGCTACGTACAGCAACATGCACGAATCTCACCAACCATTGCATCAAAGAGACAAGGACAAATGGGTACAAATTGTGTGATTCCATTCATACAAAGGTCAAAGACAGGCAAAACTAATTTTTTGGCCCATATCAAAAGTACTAGCCCTGGGGCCTTGGGGATGGCAAGAATCAGAGCCTCCATCACCACTTGGGCTCTGGAGCTTTCTTTGCCTCTTGTCTCAGCTTCAATTTGGGAGTCAGGTTCAGTCTCTTTGGGATTTCAAACCTGGCTGTGGCTCACTGGTAACGAATCTGCCTGCCAAGTGGGAGACACGGGAGATGTGGGTTCCATCCCTGGGTCAGAAAGATCCCCTGGAGAAGGAAGTGGTTACCCACTCCAGTATTCTTGCCTGGAGAATCCCACAGACAGAGAAGCCTGGTGAGCTACAGTCCATGGGGTCATAAAGAGTCAGACACAACTAAGCAACTAACACTTCAGTCTCTCCAAATCTTTCTCCACAGTGCAGAAACCATGACCCCTGATTGACTCTAGACAAACATATTTCCAAACCCCTCACCTAAAACTTTTCCCTTGAAATGAAGTGAAAGTCACTCAGTTATGTCCAACTCTTTTCGACCCATGGACTGTAGTCTGTGGAATTCTCCAGGCCAGAATACTGGAGTGGGTAGCCTTTCCCTTGTCCAGGGGATCTTCCCAACCCAGGGATCTAACCCAGGTCTCTCAGAGTGCAGGCAGTTTCTTTACCAACTGAGGTAACAGGAAAACCCTGTCTTTCCTTACTTCCCATTCAAAAAATGTTAGGGGACTTCCCTGGTGGTCCACTGGCTAAGACTCCATGCTCCCAATGCAAAGGGCATGAGTTCAACCCCTGGTCAGGGAACTAGATCCCATATGTTACAACTAAGAATTCACATGCCCAAGCTAAATATCCCACATGCCACAAGTAAGACCTGGCACAGGCAAATATATAAATATGTATATTTTTAATGTTAGGGAAAGTTTCCAGTTAGCCAAGGATTATATTTGCTGACCCTTGGCTCAGCCAGCAAACAATAGCATGGGCGGCTCCTACAAGAACCCAGTGTTTGGAACTGGGGGAGGAGGAAGGGACCTCTCTCAAAGGGACTATGTTAGACACACAATTTCATAAATGTCCCTGTCTTTCAGGCTTCAACTTACCTGGGATTCACTCAAGTGATGACTGTCCTTTCCAGATCGACAGTTTATGCCTTGTCCTCTCCTGGGTTAGTCCTCACACACAAAGTTGCCTCAACTCTTGCAGGCAGCTGAGGAAGCACCCCCAAGTACACCCAAGTTGGACCACCACTCCTTCCCGTTGCGAGCACTGGGAAGGTATCCTGTGGCATTCCTACCTTCAAGAAATCCACGAACTGAACCCTAGTCATGGTGCTTAGTCAGTTCGGCAATGCCTACTAAAATGTAAATGTTCATACCTTTGGTGCAGTATTTCTGCTTCTAGAAATATATCCTGTACTCATAGAAACACTCTCACAGAAAACATATGTGCAAGGATATTCATTGCAGTGTTGTTTATATAAAGTAAAACTTGAATTGGAAAGGGTTGAATTCCAAATATCTATCAACAGGAAGCTCATTAAAAATGATTATTCACGGACACAATGAAACACTGTACAACTGTTTTAAAAATGAGACCCTAATACAGAAAGAAGCCCTGCATTAAGTCAAAAAGCAAATAGCAAAATCATATCTATGGTACAATGATAAAAAAAAAGAAGGCAGTGATACTAATATGTCTGTCAGTAGGGGCAGAGAAGAAAAATCTGAGCAATATATGCCAAAATATTAACAATAGTTTTCTGACACTGGGGAGGGGGCATGGGGGGAGGTGCACATTTCTGAGGGACTTTCATCTGCCAATGTCTATATTTTTAGAATATCCGAATTTTCAAAGAAAGGTAAATGTAAAACAATGATCTGTTTTTTAAGAAAGGGTCTTGGAAGCTGGGGAGAGAGTGACAGATGTTTGCCGGCCTTTGAGACAGATGTCTTGCGTTCACCAGTTTGTTTAAGAATTCAGACTTATCTCCTTGCTCACTGACCCATAACACAGCAGACTAAATGTTTGACATGGGAAAATTCTCTGCGACAAAAGAGCTTATTCAAGCAGACTTAACAGCCATGAGCTATCTCATCAGCAGCAGAGAGACAGACGTCGCTGTGCCTGTGCTGGGGGTGGGGAGAGGTCCGGTGGGGGCCGCCATGGGCTGGGAAGGCCACTAACCCTTTTCTCCCAATACCCGCTCTGGGGGCCTCAGCTTTGCTGAAACAGAGCTGGGGAGCTCCTGCTCTGGTCTTGACTGCTGGGGAGGCCGCAGGAGGAGGTCAGGAAGCTGCTGCAGGGAGGAAGGCAGCTATGCACTTCAGAGGCAGAGCAATCAGCAAAAATTCAGAGTGGAGAGCTGCGTGTTTGGATGGTGAGAACATGGCATGCCATTGAAAAGGCCTAGGAGAGGGACACCTGTGTAGAACCTGCATCCTACCTGAGCTTTCCTGATGTGGAGCAGGTCATCTCTGAATCAGACAATAGTAATAACAAATCCCTGATTCACAAACCACCTTCTAGTTTTCCAGTTATGTTGCTCCCTCATTCTTATCTCTGTCGATCATCACAACGTTGGAGAGAGAGGGGCAATGCAACCCTCATCTGTGTGGGCAAAGAAATAAGGCTCCCCCTCATGGTGTACAGTCCCCTCATCCCTCAAGGCGTGGCATCCCCTCCCAGAATCTATCAAACTATGCAAGTCACTGTAAGCCTGTTGCTGAGACCCAGATGAGACTCCAGTAGACCTTCCCTTGTTGTTATTCAGTTGCTCAGTCGTGTCCAGCTCTTTGCAAGCTCATAGACTGGCAGCACACCAGGTTTCCCTGTCATTCACTGTCTCCCAGAGTTTGCTCAAACACGTGTCCATTGAGTCATCGAGGCCATCCAACCATCTCATCCTCTGTCATCCCCTTCTCCTCCTGCCATCCATCTTTCCCAGCATCTGGATCTTTTCCAATTAGTCAGCTCTTTGAATCAGGTGGCCAAAGTATTGGAGCTTCAGCTCCAGCATCATTCTTTCCAATGAATATTCAGGGTTGATTTCCTTTAGGATGGACTGGTTTGATCTCCTGGCAGTCCAAGAGACTCTCAAGAAGCTTCTGCATCACCACAGTTCAAAAGCATCAGTTATTCGGTGCTCAGCCTTCTTTACTGTCTAACTCTCACATCTGTACACGACTACTGGAAAAACCATAGCTTTGACTTGACAGACTTTGTGTTTGTGTCATCGCCTCTCTTTGTGGGAACAACTGAGAGAGTAGAGTTTGCCTGTCTCCTTAGATACACACAGGCATGGCCACTGTCCCTTCTTTCTGGGGAGGCAGCTAGGTGGGCTGGGCACTGGTTTCCCACCAGGTTTAATTCCATTAAAGTTTACCCAAAATTTGCTCCTGGATGCCAATTTCTTACCAGAAGAAAATTGCTAATTCCATCATTCTGAGAAGCTTTGTTCATAACCCATTTGGGTACCCTTCTTTTACAGATTATTGGCATATAACCTGTATTAAAATCACCCCAGGTGCTGAGGAAAGAGCCGAATGTGTTCACCAGGGAAGATGGGGAGCTGGCTCCACCACACCTCAGGTTCATTCAAATGACCCCCATTCTCAAAGGGGACCCCTTCCCAGAACTGTCTATCCTCAGAGGACCACTGATCGTTTTACGGGGGTCACATCAGGAGCCCAGGCTACCTCTCCCAGAGCCTCCCTGAGGGCAAGAGGGCAGGAGTTTGAGCTTGAGATCGAAAGAGTCTCCCTTCACTTTCCAGGGGGAGCCCTTCAATTTGGGTGCAATCTACTTTTTTGGAAGTTTGGAGAGACAAACAGGGCCCACCGCACCGCAGTGACAAAGCTGGCATCTTTATTCTCATACAGTCCCCTGGCCATCCTGCACGCAGTGGCTCTACCCTCCCCTCTCACCTCCTTGCCCAATCCCTGAACCCCTATCCCCAAATCCAGCTCCAGAAATACTCGTCCCCTCGTTAAGCAGAGCCATTCCACTCCGTGAGCGGCTCCCACCCACTGCCCCTCTGGGCTCTTTGCATATTCAGAGACTCATTACTGTGCTCTTTCAGATAGTGCAGGGACTTCAAGGCTCAGGCTCACTTCCAGCCCCTCCTCACGTTGAGGAAGGAGCTGGGAGGTGGGTGGATCATTACTCGAATCCATCCCTTCTGCTCTGAGACCCCTTGAAAGGTAGGATTTCGAAGTTTGAGATTTGAAAGGGAACGAGTTCAATGAAGCTGACTCACACTCAGTGGTTGCCCCCTTTCTGTCCTCTGTGACACCATGAGAGGCCATCTCAGCAAAGGCTGGGGGACATCTGCCTCCTATGAAACAAAGGACAGAGCAGATGCCAGCCAGGCTTCAGCGTGGTCTCCCAGGACCCAGCTCTGCCCCTCCAGTGTCCACACCCTTCCAAGAGGCACCCTAACTTGGATCCTGTTATAAATTTGAGCAGACTCCAGAAGATAGTGAAGGGCAGAGGAGCGGTCCTTGGGGTCGCAAAGAGTCAAAATGACTCAGCCACTGAACAGTCAAACAACAGCAACAGAAGTGAGGAAGAGAAAATGGAATAAAAAGCATAAATTGGACGGGGAGAGGGGGTCAGAGAAGGTGGACTTTCTGGAATTGGCTTAAGTATCTACCTTGAGGCAGAAAAGGGGCTCCAGCTAGAAAATGAGTTGTAGAACTCTTTAATATTTTAATTTAAAACATTCAGACAGTTAGACCTATAGCTTACACTTAGACCTATAGTTTTGAAACAGAAGATATGTTAAAAATATTTTAATGAATATTATTATCAAACAACCAAAATAATTCAGGAACTGCTGGGTACAGAGGATAAAACATTGAGAAACTGACAGGCATGAACCATTATAGGTGTAACTACCTGTGTGCAGTTCAGAGTCACCAGGGAATCCAGATTGAAAGCGCCCAGATGGGAAGAGAGGAAGGCATTGCAATGCAGGGACCCTGGGCAGCTACCATGCATTACACCAATAGCCAGCAAACACTGTAGACATTTCCACTTAAAGAAAAAAAAAAAGTCTACAAGTAATACAGTGACATAAACATTGAAAATAAAATTCAAGATGAGTAGAATTTAGGAGGGAGAAAAAGGTCTGGGGTGAATTAGGTATTCCAGGCAGAGGGATCAGCTACAAATGTGTGTGGGTTCCAAAAAACAAAGGTCCAGGGGTTTTAGGGGGGAGATTTCAGTGGACCTGGGCCTCCAGGTCCAAGAAATGGGTGGGTAAGGAGGAGAGGGATAAGCTGAACACAGGGAGGAGGGCTTGTTGCTAAGGAATTGGAGTTTTAGCTGGAAGGTAAGTGAAAGCCATTAAGGGGAACTCTGGCAATAGGGTTTGCGCTTCTAAAAAGATTCTCACTGAGCTGTTTGGAGCAGGGCCCCTGAAGGAGAACGTCTGAAGGGGGGCCAGACACTGAAAGGCTAGTGTAATAACAGACAGCAGGCAGGAGAAGACGAGGGCCTGGGGATGAGGGGAGGGTAAAATGAGCCCTAGTCTCTTGGATATGTGTGGGAATGGAGTCCCCAGGCAGGCTGGAAGATTAAGATCTGCGTAGGTGACAGGTCTCTGCATGGGGAGCAGGCTTTGGGGCAGGGTCCTTGGAATGAGGCCCTGGCTTCTCTGAGTTGAGGTCAGGGTGGAGTTTCCTCATCTTAGTTCTGAAACACTCTCCAAGGTGCCTGGGGGCAACCCTAGGGTNAGATTAAGATCTGCGTAGGTGACAGGTCTCTGCATGGGGAGCAGGCTTTGGGGCAGGGTCCTTGGAATGAGGCCCTGGCTTCTCTGAGTTGAGGTCAGGGTGGAGTTTCCTCATCTTAGTTCTGAAACACTCTCCAAGGTGCCTGGGGGCAACCCTAGGGTAACCAAAAGGATACCCAGACCCCGCTTCACTCTGGGCAGTGAAGGCATTGCTCCAGAGGCTGAAGCAGCCCCAAGTTTCCAGGAGCTGACCCCCAGCCCTGTCCCGTATCATTCCCAGAGGACAGGCCCAGGCAAGGTGAAAGGACGCCTTCATCCACTGTGGAGCGGGGTTCACGTGGTTGTGTCTGGGCCAGAGGGCAGGGCAGTGGGGCTACCATGCCACCACGCTGGGTCTCAGCTCAGAGGAGCTGAGCTATGGAGGGCTGGGTCCACCTGGGCTCCAGGCCTGACCCTGGGGGCAGGAAATGGGTTAAAGGGCAGAAAAGGTGCAAAAGGGCATCCAAAATAGTTGTTCAGTTGCTAAGTCATGTCCGACTCTTTGCGACCCCAAGGACTGCAGCATGCCAGGCTTCCCTGTCCACCACCAATTCCTGGAGCTTGGTCAAACTCATGTCCATTGAGTTAGTGCCAATGGATGCCATCCAACTATCTCATCCTCTGTCGTCCCCTTCTCTTCCCGCCTTCAATCTTTCCCACCATCAGGGGCTTTTCCAGTGAGTCAGCCCTGCCCATCAGGTGGCCAGAGTATTGGAGCTTGAGCTTCAGCATCAGTCCTTCCAATGACTATTCAAGACCGATTTCCTTTAGGATGGACTGGATGGATATCCTTCCTGTCCAAGGGACTCTCAAGCGTCTTCTCCAACACCGCAGTTCGAAAGCACCAATTCTTCAGCGCTCAGCCTCCTTTATGGTCCAGCTCTCACATCCATACATGACTACTGGAAAAACCATACCTTTGACTTTGCAGACCTTGGCTGGCAAAGTGATGTCTCTGCTTTTTAATATGAAATAGGCTGACACTCGAAATTCAGGGCACCAGCGCATTTCACAGTTTGCGGGGGGCGGGGTGGGGAGCAGCAGGGGGCAGGGAGTCTGGCTCCTGGCCATAGTAACAACTGCCATTTGCCAACTGCTCACCCTCCGCCAAGCCTGGGGCCAGTGCTCCAGAGCCNGAAGCACATGGTGATGTCTGATGTGGGTGGTGGCCCTGCACGGGGCAAGGGGTAGAGGACACCAAAGAGGCTGACCAGCCCCCCAGCCCCGACTCTGCCCGCATCCCCAGTCTCCTTCCCCAGTCTCCTTCTCACCTCCCTACCCCCGCTCCTTGCTGCTCCTCACTCGCTCACACTGGCTCCAGGGCCTTCTAAGGCAAGATTAGCTTCTCAGACAACTTCTAAGGCTTGATGACAGCACCCTGCTCTTTGCCCGACGGTGAGTAATGGAGGGAATTTCAGGCAAGGTCGGAGAGGAGACTGGCACAGGGGATCTGTGTTGGCGGGGGAGGGGCGGGGGGGGTAGAAGGAGGCTCCTGGCCCTTTCCCACCAGCGCCCCCGGAAGTTGCCTGCCCTAGGCCTCTGCCTCCGCCCCCTGGTGGGCTGGGCCCACCCGTGGTGGGGGTCGGCCCCGCCCCCACTGGGGCCGGCCCCGCCCCTGGCTCTGGTTTGCAGGCGGCAGTGCTGGCCCCACTCAGGCCCGCAGATCGGGATGGACGGAGCACAAGGACGCCAAAGAGGAAGTGGTGTCAAGACGGAGAGGGGAAGGTGGGGGGCAGGGGCTCCCCCTTCTCTCTCATCAGGTTCTACAGGGCTTGGGGTTCTCCCGTGGGGGCGACCACATCTCTGCCGGAAGCTGCCCACCCCCGACCCCCGCACCCCGCCACTGCCCAGCCTGGCCCCGGCTACCCTGTTCTGCTTGCTGTGACCTGGGCAAAGCACGAGTGCTCCGGGCACACGTTCCTGCTCTCTGAAACCTGAGGAGGCGGCCAGGGCCGTAAGGGGGGAGTCCCACACCATCCGGACCCAGCTGGTCAGGCTAATTTTAGGTTTTTCCCAGCTTGACCAAGGCCCCCTTGTCTCCATTCGCCCAGAGAATGCGCACTGATCAGATGGTGCCTTCACTCACGGGGCCCCTGAGCCACCAAGAACACACCTCCCTTTGTCTCACTTCAAGCCCTGGTTTACCTCTGGTCCCCACCCTTCCGAACAAATCTGAACAAATCTGCCCTGACCCGCTACCTCCTCTCCTATCCCCTGGGGCAACTGCAGTGTGAAGGCACAGTTGAGGCCCTGTGTCCCCAGTGCGCGCTGGCGCAGTGCGGGGGTGGAGGGGGAGGGGCCAAAATAAGCACTCTGTCAGTATGGGTGGAAGGAATGAATGATACCCCAGGGTATCACGTGCTATGTAGAGGTTAGATCTAAAGTTAGCAAATAAGGTCAAAAGAGCTCAGATTCTAAATCACCCTTGAAGCGCCATCAGGAAGACATAAATCTCTCAATAAGCTCAGTGCAATGTATTTCCTCCATAAGACCTGCCCCCTACCCCAACCCCAACCAAAGGAGGGGTTCTCGGTCCACTCCCCCTACCCCAACCCCAGCCCTTTGCCCAAGACTTGAAGCTGACAGGTGCTTGCTCAGGGATTCCTGAGGTTCATACAACCTGTCCCTGAAAGAAGCCACATCTAGAAGTCTTCAAAGTAAGAGGCTGTCCGTCCTCTCTCAGCCTCCTTCAGGGTCTGCTCTGTTGCCATGGCAGCCAAGGCAGGGTCTGGCAAATCCCCAGAAAGACCAGCAAGCTGAGGATGGAGCCAGTGAGAGGCAGAGAGCAGAAATCAGAAGCCTGTGGGAACGGCCCAAGCTTTGAAGAACCCTGAAGATTGAGGGGAACACTGCCCAGCTCCAGGCATGAACAAGGAAGTGCCCTAGGCTAGATCCTAAAACTACCAGCCAAGAAAGCACAGCCATTCCTCTCATTTCATTTCCCCCCATAATTCAATGAGTTTTCTCTACCTTTTCATTTGACAATTTTCAAACACAGAGAAAAATGGAAAAATAGGACAAAGAACACTCATGAACCCTCCCATCTAGGTTCGACAATTGCTACTATTTCCCCCTGTTTTCTATCAATCTATCTGTCTTTGAAACACTTGGGAGTGAGTTTACTCATAGTGATACATCAGGCCTAAATGTTTTAGCTGCATCTCCTAAGACTGGTCCATTCTCCTACATAACCACAAAACCAAGTGCACTGGGTATTTGGATTAAAAAAAAAAGCAACCTGTAACTAATATTTTTTTTTCTAAATAAGGAAGCTTTGCATGACTAGAAAAATAAAGGAAGGCCAGGAATTAGAGTAAAATCATACCGAACCAAGCCTAGGTTTGTTCTGAAAGACTTCTAAATTGGGTTCTCATCACAAAAAAACAAGTGAGCTTTTCAGTTCTGCCAAATATCTACCCAAGAAGCATCTAGGTTATATATTTAACAGCAAGTCTCCAAATCATATATTTCCCAAAATAATGTTTTGTGAAACTAACTGCTAAGTCACTTCAGTCGTGTCTGACTCTGTGCGACCCCATAGACAGCAGCCAACCAGGCTTCCCTGTCCCTAGGATTCTCCAGGCAAGAACATTGGAGTGGGTTGCCATTTCCTTCTCCATGTGAAACTGAAGTTATTCCATAAATATATGCTTATCACATTTTTGTTGTTGCTATTGTTTAGTAGCTAAGTTGTGTCTGCCTCTTTTGCAACCCCATGGGATTCCCAGGCAAGAATATTGGAATGAGTTGTCATTTCCTTCTCCAGGGGATCTTCCCAACCTGGGGATTGAACCCACATCTCCTACACTGGCAAGCAGATTCTATACCACTGAGCCACCAAGGAAGCTTATCACATACTAGGTGCTTAATAAACCCAAGGGCAAACTGCCCTGGGGCAGTAGAAGTTCTTCAGAGCCTACCAGGTGGGCTGCACAGAGCTGGATCAGCCTGAATCTGCCCTCACTTCGCCTTGCAAGAATGATCTTCACTTAACCAAAGATTCTTTTGGTCCCCAAGATGGTTCATATCTACAATGGAACGTTACTCAGAGATTAAAAAGAATGAAATAGTACCATTTGCAACAATATGGGTGGACCTAGAGATTGTCATACTGAGTGAAATAAGTCAGAGGAAAAACATCATATGACATCCCTTATATGTGAAATCTACAAAAAAATGATACAAATAAAATTATTTGCAAAACAGAAATAGACTCACAAACTTTGAGAATAAGTTTATGGTTGCCAGGAGGAAGGATGGGGGAAGGGATAGTTAGGGAGTCTGAGATGGACAAGTACACACCGCTATATTTAAAATGGAGTACCAACAAGGACCTACTGTATAGCACAGGGAACTCTTCTCAATGTTAAGGGAGTTTGGATACATGTATGTGTATGGCTGAGTCCCTTTGCTATCCACCTGAAACTATCACAACATTATTAATGAGCTTTGTGTGCTAAGTTGCTCCAGTCATATCCAACTCTTCGTGACACTATGGACTGTAACCCGCCAGGCTCCTCTGTCCATGAGATTCTTCAGGTAGGAATACTGGAGTTGGTAGCCATGCCCTTCTTGAGGGGATCTTCCCAACCCAGGGATCAAACTCATGTCTCTTATGTCTCCTGCACTGGCAGGCGGGTTCTTCACCGCTAGTGCCACATGGGAAGCCCCATTAATCAGCTATATCCCATTACAAAATTAGAAGCTTTAAAGATTCTTCTGGTCCCATCAATCAGCAGCTCCACATGCTCTGAGACCTCCTTAACCATCCAAGTCATCCATTATTTCAAATAAATCCTAAACTGTTTGTGGCCTGCATCACAAGGTAGCTCTTAATTTGCCCTCTATTTTCTCTCATGGACTGGCCTTATTTCCCCAACTAGAGGCACAGCCCCTCCTCTTTCTGCAGCAGCTCGGAGCTCCCAGGCAGAATTTGCTACAGGCTCCAGGCAGGTGATGAATCACAGTATCCCTGACTCCTGGCATGCCAATTCCCAGCGCAATCTCATTTAATCTTCACAAAACCCTATGATGGCAGTCCTAGTTTGATCCCTAATTTACAGATGGAGAATTGAAGCTCAGAGAGATCAGCAGAAGTCACACGACTAGTAAGTAGCAGGGACAGGACCTGAACTGGTTGCTCAGAAACCAAGACCCGGATTTTTAACCGCTGGGTACCGGAGATGGGATGCTGACAAAGGGGCCATTAGGGTTCCCATGCAGAGTGGGGTGGAGAGGGTGAGGGAGAGAAAGATTGAGGCTGCAGGGATGGTGCCGCTGAGCTGGCGCTACTGTGGTTCTATTTCCAGGGCGAGCTTTGCATCCTTCTACAGAAAGAGGCCCATGGAGCCAAGGACACAATTGTCTCNCAAGAGTGTTCCCTTTTCTCCACACCCTCTCCAGCATTTATTGTTTGTAGACTTTTTGATGATGGCCATTCTGACTGGTGTGAGGTGGTATCTCATTGTAGTTTTGATTTGCATTTCTCTAATAATGAGTGATGTTGAACATCTTTTCATGTGGTTGTTAGCCATCTGTGTGTCTTCTTTGGAGAAATGTCTCTTCAGGTCCCTTTCCCACTTTTTGATTGGGTTGTTTGCTTTTCTGGTATTGAGTTGTATGAGCTGCGTGTATGTTTTGGAAATTAATTCTTCATCAGTTGTTTCCTTTGCTATTATTTTCTCCCATTCTGAGGATTGTCTTTTCACCCTGTTTGTAGTTTCCTTTGCTGTACAAAAGCTTTTAAGTTGAATCAGGTCCCACTTGTTTATTTTTGATTTTATTTCCATTTCTCTAGGACATGGGTCACAGAAGATCTTGCTTTGATTTATGCCATCGAATGTTCTGCCTATGTTCTCCTCTGAGAGTTTAATAGTTTCTGGTCTTATATTCAGGTCTTTAGTCCATTTTGAGTTTATCTTTGTGTATGGCTTTAGGTAGTGACCTAATTTCATTCTTCTGCACGTAGCTCTCCAGTTTTCCCAGCACCACTTATTGAAGAGGCTGTCTTTGCCCCATTGTTTATTCTGGCAGGCAGATTCTTTACCACTGAGCCACCTGGGAAGCCTCACAAGGTTGGTCAGAGGCCTGTATACCTTTTACTTTCTGACCAGTCTTTTCCTGGACTTTCTCTCTTTGGGGCCTCCCTGGCCCCAGTTTTCAGGGAATGTTGCCCCTGGCATTTCTGACTTTCGGACTCACTCTTCCCCTCACTCTGGTCATTCTGACAGCTCTCCAGTGACCAGCACTTCCTGTGGTCCAGCTCGGCCTCAGCCTGTGCTCCGACCCACACCTACCCACCTCAGACCCCAGCTGCCTTGACACCCATCTCCTTTTTTCCTTCAAAGGCAATCCTGGGTGTTTCCCCCCGGTTCAGCTCAGAAGCGTCTCAGAATGGTTCCTTACTGTCCCGCTCGGCACAGGACATGGGCATTTGCTTCCACAACTCCACCACCACCTGAGGTATCCAGGGCCATGCTGTTGCTCTCTGTTTACACACGGCCTGAATTGCCTAGGGGTGGTTGTCCAGAGGGCAAAGTCACGGAAGGGGTAGACAGAGTCTCAGGGCACAGATGGTTGTCATCCCAGGGGGACATTCAGGGGCTGCCATCAAAGAGAGGTCCTCTCTGGAGCTATGACAAAACTCACCTGAGAATTAAGGAGATGATTTGTTCAAGCTACTGTATTAAGGAGAACATTCATTAATGAGAAAAATCTCAAAGAAAAGGAAGAGAACCTGGGGTTTTATCAGTTCAGTTCCGTTCAGTCGCTCAGTCGTGTCCAACACAGAGGCAGGTAAACAAGGGAGTCAGCTTGGAGTCCTGTGGGAGGAAGGATGGAGTTGAGACTTCCTTCGGAAACTCTGAGAGCAGCATGGTCCTTCGTGGTTAGCTGGTTTGTCATTTCTGAGGCACAAAGCTTAGGAGTTTCTTAACCATCACTGCTGAAGTGGCACAGGGCACAGATAAAGATCAATATTGTCAGTCTCGCCTTCCCTTTCAAGATGACTATCACTTATCACTGAACAACTCAGAGGCAAGCATAAACGTCCTGAGTGGCATGAGGCAGGGCCTAAGAAGGCGTCTCTCCAGGATTCAGGCTGGTGTTGTTCTTATATAACTGGTGGCTCATCTGTTGAGTGGTGGGGGCAGAAGTCAGTCGTTTTATGGTCCTGGAGATCAGATATTTTAAAAGAGGGATGCCTAAAACAGAGAAATAAAATTCTTTGAAAGTTGTATTAAAGAGCCAGGAGTTGAACCTTGAGAATTAACCAGTGGCTCCATAGAGTCAACCTTAGTTCCTTAAAAGTGTCGAGTCATTTCTGATTAAATGAACATCTTTCTCAACTATGGTATTCCAGGCAAAGCCTTGGGATCATAACCAGTATTTCTAATTATGCCTTGTTAATAAGGAAGACAGATTCTTATTGAAGTATGAAAATAGTTNTCAACCTTAGTTCCTTAAAAGTGTCGAGTCATTTCTGATTAAATGAACATCTTTCTCAACTATGGTATTCCAGGCAAAGCCTTGGGATCATAACCAGTATTTCTAATTATGCCTTGTTAATAAGGAAGACAGATTCTTATTGAAGTATGAAAATAGTTATACTGCCATGAAATTAAGAATACTCACCAGAGTTTCTGGAGAAGGCAATGGCAACCCACTCCAGTACTCTTGCCTGGAAAATCCCATGGATGAAAGAGCCTGGTAGGCTGCAGTCCATGGGGTCGCGAAGAGTCAGACATGACTGAGCGACTTCACTTTCACTTTTCATTTTCATGCATTGGAGAAGGAAATAGCAATGCACTCCAGTGTTCTTGCCTGGAGAATCCCAGGGACGGCGGAGCCTGGTGGGCTGCCGTCTATGAGATCACACAGAGTCGGACACGACTGAAGTGACTTAGCAGCAGCAGCAGCAGCAGCACCAGAGTTTCTCAATTTTGGAACCATCAAGGAGGGAAAATATGGTATTTACACATGGCTTGTTTCTGGTTAGTGAAGTATAGTCTACTGAACTGTTACAAGTTATACATGACTTTGGGGCTTCCCAGGTGGCACTAGTGGTAGAGAATCTTCTGCCAATGGAGGAAGACGTAAGAGATGTGGGTTCAATCCCTGGGTTAGGAAGATCCCCTAGAGAAGGAAATGGCAACCACTCCAGATTTTTGCCTGGAGAATCCCACGGACAGAGGAGCCTGACATGTTAGTCACAGTCCATAGGGTCACAAATAGTCAGACATGACTAAAATGGCTTAGCACACACATATGTGGCTTTAGAGACAAGAGGATGGAGTTCCTTATATACTCAGAAATCAGAACATTAAAACAATATCAACAATATTCTAAACCAAACCCACCATCACCCCCTCATCCATTCATTCAGTCCTGGGTAACTAACTCACGTTTCACTGGGTTTTGGTGGTGTTGTGGTTGTTGTTGTTCAGTTGCCAAGTCATGTCCAGCTCTCTGTGACCCCATGGACTGCAGCACACCAGAGTCCGCTGTCGCTCACCATCTCCTGGAGTTTGCCCAGGTTCATGTCCATGGAGTCAGTGATGCCATTCAACCATCTCATCCTCTGAATTCATCTGTGTCTCAGCTAAAAATCTAGAAATCCTGAATCATCCCACTAGTATGGTCTCATAGTTGTCTAAATAAGGCCATCAGAAGACTGTACCCCAAAATGTCTAGCCCAGGCCTTTTCTACAGGTCTCTAAGACAGCCCTTCTTTGTCAAAGACAAGCGCTGTAGTCTGTAGCTGATCGCAAGTTCTTTCAGGGGAAGCAAAAGAGAAATCCCCAAACTATCTTTAGACGACAAAACAAGATGGCTGTGGTTAACCTATTATACTGACACACTTCAAAAGTGAAAGATCTGCTGGAAGTTCCTAATAGGAATAGTACAGCTGACAAGGAAATTTAGTGATTTCTACAGCATACAAACCAAAACGACAAAGTCAACCCAGAAAACATTGTAGACAAAATATCTGTTAATGTAATGAGTAACTTTATTTTCAAAGAAGAGCGAATATCATATCTAACTTATAAAAATGGAGTAACATAATCTTTAAAGGAAAAAATCTTCAGATATAGTAATCCTCACGTAACAATATTCTGTGAATTTACTGAACACAGCTATAGTACACTAGGAATATATAAAGACTATCAAATAGACTTGGTAAATCTGGAATTGGTCCTAAACATCTGCATATTAATACAACTCCGTAGTTAAGTGATAGGAGTTTCCAGCGGAAAACCACTACTCAAGTGGATGCTAGGTTCAAATTAAAGCTATGACCAAGTTACCATTTTAAGAAATAGCTGGAATTATGACTGACAGCACCTACTGTGCCAGTCAACTGTCTGCCCTGTGTCCACGGATTCTACATCTGTGGATTCCAACAACTGAAAATAGAACATATTCCGGAAAAAAAATTCCAGAAAGTTCCATAAAGCAGAATTTGAATCCACAGCACATTAGCAACTGTTCAGATAGCATTTACTTTGTGTTTGCATAACATTTACAATGTATTAGACAAAGTAATCTAAGGAATATGGTAGGAGACACATAGTTTATATGCAAATACTTTGCCATTTTCTGTGAAAGACTTGAGCATCCACAGATGTGTTATCATCTGTAGGAGATCCTAAAACCAAGTCCCTGTGAATACAGTGTTCCCTGGGATGACTGTACAGCGGCATCAAGAAACAACAGGGCCAGTGAGAGTGTTGACAGTGCTCTAGGAATTTCCCTAGAGCATATAGTTCCTGAAATCCAAATTTAATTACATTCCACCGTATGATTTAACCGGGGACATGCTAAGGAGCATCTCTCCTGATTTAACAACTCCTCCCCTGCAATTCATGAATATAAACTCATTATTTCCACCATTTCTCTTTTTACAATGAAAGATCAAATCATTTGTGTTTTTTTCCTTTGGGAAATCTTAAAGACAGTCTAAGATGAGAAAGAAATCATTTAGGGTCAATCTGGGGAAAGGCAAAATATCAAAAGTTGTCAGGAAATTTGAACTCCCGAATAAGGTAGGATCATGAGTTCCTGAGAAAGAATGCTTGGCTAGTCACTTAAAGTGACAAGAAAGGATTTAAAAAATAAACATAGGCAGTAACGTGATTGTAAAGAATCTTAGCTCTTTCCAAAGTAAGAAAAGTTTGTTCTCTTAAATAACCAAGGACATAATAAAGTCAGCAGAAGCCATAGAAGGTTGTTCTGGCAAAACACAGAATCTGTTACCTTGGCAAACTACACAGAAGGTAAAGAATAACCTTTTACAACCTAATATTCATGTCCGATAACTGCTCCAACAAATTTAGGAGCTTGAAACAACATAGATATATTATCTTGTAGTTCTAGAGATTGGAAGTCCAAAACCCAGTCTCACCGGGTGGAAGTTAAGGTGTCAGCAAAGCTGCTTCCTTCTGGAGGCACTGGGAGAGCATCCATTTCCTTTTCCAAAAGCTACAGTCTCTTTTCATTCCTGACTCAGGGCCCCTTCCTCTGCCTTCAGAGCCAGCAGTGAACTAGCTTTCCATCTCTTTCAGCTTCTGCTGTCATTTCACCTTTTTCTTATTCTGACCTCCTTCTTCCCTCCCTTCTATAAGGACACTTTTGATTACATTGAGCCCATAATCCATATTCTGGATTATGTCCAGAATAATCTCTCTATCACAAGTCCTGAACTCAAATATTCACAGGTTTCAGAGACTGGGCCATGGCCACCTTTAAGGGGTCATTAGTTAGTCTGCCAAACCTCTCGCTAAGGGAGAGCAGTCATTTTTTCATCTTAACAGAGAGAAAACCAAATTTTAACTTTATGTCAGTGTATCTGGTACTAAAACTTTTTTTTGAAAATTTTATAAGTAAATCCATCAAACCTTAGCAAGCTTGGACAAATAAAAGTTCATTTTCTAGAACCTTCTATTACTTTCTATATTCATCAGGTTGTGACCTACTCTTTCCTCTTTCTCATTCTAGAAAAACCAGTCCTTTTACTTTAGGACAAAATGATTCTTTTTTTTTTTTTTTTTAACAAAAGACATCCTGCATATCTCAGCTTCCAGAAACATTCTCCTGACTTCACAGAGCCAGGATCTTCGTGGATCTCCATCCTCTTCTTTCTTTGCTCTTAAAGTAAAAAGTGAAGTTGCTCAGTCGTGTCTGACTCTTTGCGACCCCAGGGACTGTATCCTATCAGGCTCCTCTGTCCATGGGATTTTCCAGGCAATAGTACTGGAGTGGACTGCCATTTCCTTGTCCAGGGAAGGAAATATTAAATGGCAGATGTACTGGTAAAGAATACCAGAATCTGAAGTACTCTCAAATGGATAGATTTGCTCTTACAAAGAGGGAAACTTTTTCTTTCTCTACTGCTCCCATGAAGCTTCCTCCATCCTTAGGGACCTCCAGACACCTGTGATGCCCTTCTCTTCCTTTTCAACTTGTTTACCATTTCTTCCCACAAGCGTTTAAACACATCCAAGTCTCTGCTGTCTTCCAGAGCTCATCTTGACCAGGCCTTCCTCTCCACTTCCCTGTCTTGAAAGTACAAACTCTGCTTATATTTTCCCTTTCCAGACCGTCATTCACAACTTCAACACACTGCCACACTAGCACCTCCTCACCCATCACTCCACTGGCATGGCTCTCTCCAAGGTCACCCAAATCCTCCTGTTGCCCCAGCCAACCACAACTTCCAAACTTGTATCACTTGGTCTGACCATAGCTCTAGACGGCTGATTATTCTGTTGTGGCAGTCCCAGAGCTGATTGGAAAAGAATTTCCAGAGACAGAGTATTTCAGAAAGGAGTGAGTTTATTAAGAATAAACACCAGAGATGCGGTGGGAGCAATGGGCGCAGTGGGCTGATCTCCTGATAGACGAGAGAGAGCTGACGGGATGCTGTTAGGACAGTGGGCCAGCTCAAGGGAGAGCTGACACTTTAATAGCTGATTTTTATAGCCTCGAGATAAAGATAATTCCTGCAGGAAGCACAGCATAAAGTGATTGGTTAGCATGCTATGGGGTAGGTATTCGGGTGGGCGTTTTTGCCTAATTTGGAGTCAAGAAGCTCACCAGTAAGGATCAGGAAGGCTTTCGGCAATGGCCAGCTCTGGAGGTGATCTTAGTTCTGGGTTCCGTGTCTGTGGCCTTAGTACAAAGCCTCGCAACTGTGACCTTGGTGTGAAACTCCACATACTCTTTCTCTGAAAGTCTGTGGGATATATGCTTTCCTGTCATGTGATGGTTCCCAGATGGTGTCTGTCTAACTAGATAGCTCTATTATCCAACCAGTTGCCTGGTTTTCACCCTGTATTCTTGATTCTCATCTATATTCTTCAAATCACCAATTACTGCCTCTTGAGAAACCTATATACAGGTCAGGAAGCAACAGTTAGAACTGGACATGGAACAACAGACTGGTTCCAAATAGGAAAAGGAGTACGTCAAGGCTGTATATTGTCACCCTGCCTATTTAACTTATATGCAGAGTACATCATGAGAAATGCTGGGCTGGAAGAAGGACAAGTTGGAATCAAGATTGCCGGGAGAAATATCAATAACCTCAGATATGCAGATGATACCACCCTTATGGCAGAAAGTGAAGAGGAACTAAAAAGCTTCTTGATGAAAGTGAAAGAAGAGAGTGAAAAAGTTGGC
>SJYA01000300.1:465550-491279 GCA_006410615.1 Neotragus moschatus | reverse complement strand
ATCCTCTTGATGAAAGTGAAAGAAGAGAGTGAAAAAGTTGGCTTAAAGCTCAACATTCAGAAAACGAAGATCATAGCATCTGGTCCCATCATTTCATGGGAAATAGACAGGGAAACAGTGGAAACAGTGTCAGACTTTATTTTTGGGGGCTCCAAAATCACTGCAGATGGTGATTGCAGCCATGAAATTAAAAGACGCTTACTCCTTGGAAGGAAAGTTATGACCAACCTAGACAGCATATGAAAAAGCAGAGACGTTACTTTGTCAACAAAGGTCCGTCTAGTCAAGGGTATGGTTTTTCCAGCAGTCAGGTATGGATGTGAGATTTGGACTGTGAAGAAAGCTGAGAGCCGAAGAATTGATGTTTTTGAACTGTGGTGTTGGAGAAGACTCTTGAGAGTCCCTTGGACTGCAAGGAGATCCAACCAGTCCATCCTAAAGGAGATCAGTCCTGTCATGGACATGAGTTTGAGTGAACTCTGGGAGTTGGTGATGGACAGGGAGGCCTGGGGTACTGTGATTCATGGGGTCATAAAGAGCCCGACACAACTGAGTGACTGAACTGAACTGAACTGAACTTTTTGTTCTGATTCACTTCTCTCCATGCCACCTAGATCAGGCCCCATTATCTCTTGCCAGAATGAGAATAACCTCCTACTAGTCTCACTGCCTCAGATCTGGCCTTTTCCCCATGCCCAGTGCCAGTAGGCTCAGAGTGATGTCTGCAAGCCTAAAGAATGACGTGAATTGGTCACTCCACAGCTTAAAGTTTCCGTACTCCCTCTGCCCAATCTACCCCCTTTGCCTGCATGTTGAAACCCCGTCTCCTTAACACGGATGATGTGGGTCTTCATTACTGGGACTCTGCTTATCCTCCAGCGTTTTCTGCTGCCAATTTCCCTCCACAAGTCCTGGACAACACGAGGGACCTTGAGGATATTCAGGTATTCTACTAAGGGAAATAAGTCAGAGAGAGAAAGACAAATGCTGTATGTTCTCATTTATATACACAGAATCCAGAAAAGATGAACTCACAGAAATAGACAGTAGAATGATGGCTGCTAGGGGCTGCAGCTGGGGAAAATGAAGAGAGGTCCACACTATGTCTAATGTAAATGGAAATGTAATATGTACAATGTGCGTACACTACCCCATGTCACATGTATAATGCACACAGAGATGTACACAGCTAATGTACAGCGTGGTGACTATAACTAGCAGTACTCTATTTTAATGGAAGTTATTAGCGGAGTAGATCTTAAATGTTATCACTGCACAGTTCAGTTCAGTTCAGTCGCCAAGTCCTGTCCAAGTCTTTGCAACCTCACGGGCTGCAGCACGTCAGGCTTCGCTGTCCATCACCAGCTCCCAGAGTTTGCTCAAACTCATGTCCATCAAGTTGGTGGTGCCGTCCCACCGTCTCATCCTCTGTCATCCCCTTCTCCTCCTGCCTTCAATCTTTCCCAGCATCAGGCTCTTTTCCAATGANCTCACGGGCTGCAGCACGTCAGGCTTCGCTGTCCATCACCAGCTCCCAGAGTTTGCTCAAACTCATGTCCATCAAGTTGGTGGTGCCGTCCCACCGTCTCATCCTCTGTCATCCCCTTCTCCTCCTGCCTTCAATCTTTCCCAGCATCAGGCTCTTTTCCAATGAGTCCACACAAAACCACGTGAGGATTATGTGAGGGGATGAAGATTTGAACTAAACTTATGGTAATCCTTCTGCAATGCATATGTGGACCTAATCATCATACTGCACACCTAAAACTTACATATGCTGCAAGTCAATAATATTTCAATAAAGCTTGGGAAAAAAGAAACAACAAATTAAAAAAAATAAAGTTCCCCTCCCCAAGCACTACGCTCTATATAGTGAACTACTGGTATGCACTTCCCCAAACTCATTGTTCTTTCCTGTGTTGGGCGCTATTCACAAGATCTTCCTTGAGCACTAACCGCCAGTTTCAGCTGGCTCAATCTTATTCACGCGTCTTGTCTCCTTCTCTGTAATTGCTGTTTGTGTGCCTTTCCTGGACTGCGGGCTGGCTGAAAGCAGGGACCATGCCTTGGCCCAGCATCTCCTTCCCACTGTTTGTGCCCAGTAATTATGTGTGCTCAGTATGTATTTGTTGAATAAACAAAGTTTCAATGAGATTCAGAGCAGGTTTGGTGGGTATGAGGGTGTGGGAAGGGTGGATGGGTGGGAGGAGCAGCTCAATAGGAGAGTTACAGAGTTCAAGCTTCAAAGGTAGAAGCTTGGTAACTGCAGAGACCAGGGTGGGGCTAACCAAGTGGTTGCTGAGTGGAGTGGAAGTGAAGGTCACTGGGGCAGTGAACACGAGGGAATCATGACCTAATATGTTGTATGAGTGGCACTTACGTTGCCCTGGAGAAGTCAGGCACAGGGTGGGGCGGGCAGGGAAGCTGTGAGTCAGGCTTCAAAGTCCTTCACGAGTGGTGTGATTAAGGCAGGGAGGTGCCCTTATCCGATGGCCTGGCTTCAGCAGAGGAGAGGAAGGGAAACGAAAACGATGGAGGAATTACACAGGACCAACACAGACTCCAGCAGAATGTGACCTTGCCGCTTGACCCTGAGGTCTGTGGACACGGCTTGAGAGAGTGAGGGGCCTCTGTTGAGACGGCCTCGATATGAAGAGGTCGAGGAATTTCCCAGAAAGAGATCATGCTCCACATAGTACAAATTATAGAATATATCATAAAGTGCACATGTCATATTTTAAAAGAAAGGCCTTGGAGTTTAGTAGAAAGATTGAGAAGCAATCTCTCCAAGTGCAAATTCAAGGGGTCAGATGGCCAACTGGTCAGATGCTACTGCTCCTTCCACTTTGGCTTCAGAATTTGTTACAAACCCTTTCTCCAGAAATTTCTGCCATCTTGCTGCTTCAATTCTTGGCTGTAGTGGACTTACCCCACTTTGAGAGATTAATCCGGAATCCTGCTCTGACCCTTAAATCAAAGGAATCAAAACCTTGCATGTGGGATTATCTGCCCCCATGCATTCTTTTTATTCTGTGGGAAATTGGGTCCCAATTTGTTTTTGTGGTATGTNTCTGCCATCTTGCTGCTTCAATTCTTGGCTGTAGTGGACTTACCCCACTTTGAGAGATTAATCCGGAATCCTGCTCTGACCCTTAAATCAAAGGAATCAAAACCTTGCATGTGGGATTATCTGCCCCCATGCATTCTTTTTATTCTGTGGGAAATTGGGTCCCAATTTGTTTTTGTGGTATGTCAGCACAATAAAGGCCACCCTTTGGGGGACTACAGTTAAAAAGAATTCTCTTCTTTAAAAAAAAAAAAAAGTTGTGGGGGTAAAAACCTCATTGAACAAAGTTTTTAAGTTAGATAAAACTTGCATTCTGTTCACTGCAGAGGTTCCAGGCGCCTCCCATCCACGGCAACTGGAGAGAAGCAGAGACAGCTCCAGGCATCTGCTTGCTCAGGGCTTTTCATCAGCTGATTTCTCCCTGATTCTCCCCTGAGCCTAGACAGCTATAGTTTTTCTAATAGTTTCTGATATGTTTGAGATCAATTGCCCTTGGTTGGAATAATTTTACTTTTAGTGTGTTATTATTTTACTTGTATTCCATACTTTTGATTTAGGTTTTTCCATATATACATGGGCGCATGCTAAATCACTCAGTTGTGTCTGACTCTCTGCAACTCTCTGGACTGTGTAGCCCGCCAGGCTCCCCTGTCCATGGGACTCTCCAGGCAGGAATATTGAAGTGGGTTACCATTTCCTCCTCCAGGGGATCTTCCCAACCTGGGGATCAAACCCTAGTCTCTAACGTTTCCTGCACTGGCAGGCAGGTTCTTTACGACTAGCACCATCTGCGAAGCCACATGTGTATATACACACACCAGCAAGATTCGTCTGGCTTTCTCTGTACGTGTGTTGCATTTACCAAGGTTTTGGTATCAAGACTATAACCAGAATAAGAAGAATCCTCCCCCACTCCAGGCACAACTGTTAGAAATGCAGAATCCCAGGTCCCACTCTAGACCAATGGAATCAATATCTGCATTTCAACAAGACCCTCTGGTAACATATGTGGACATGAGTGTGAGAAGCTGCCCCAGGCCTTGTCGTTTACCAGAAACTGCTTCTTCCATGGGGGCTTCCCAGGTGGCAAAGTGGTCAAGAATCTGCCTGCCAATGCAAGAGACCCAAGAGACATGGGTTCGATCCCTGGGTTGGGAAGATCCCCTGGAGGAGGAAATGGCAACCCACTCTAGTAGTCTTGCCTGGAGAATCCCACAGACAGAGAAGCCTGGTGGGCTACCGTCCAAAGGGTCGCAAAGAGTTGGACACGACTGAGGAGCTGAGCACAGCACAGCTTCTTCTCTACACTCAGTGCAAGCAGCCTGGCTCTCCACTTTTCCAGCTCACCTAGCCTGCGGTGCTGACCACACCATCCTTTCGCTTATCACTCCCTAGTTCCTGCCACCACCTTCGCAGGGTCTCTGTCCTCACATTGCCCCCACCTCCTCCCCCATATCCAGCTTGCAGGCAGCAGTTAGGCATTATTATTACTTCCTTGCATACACCCTTCCCTTTCTTGCCCCTTCTTCTCCTCATGGAGTCATGCAGCAAAAATTAAAACAAAACAAAACAAAACAGAAAGTGAAAGTCGGTCAGTCATGTCTGACTCTTTGCGACCCCGTAGACTGTACAGCCCATGGAATTCTCCAGGCCAGAATACTGGAGTGGGTAGCCTTTCTCTTTTCCAGGGGACCTTTCCATCCTTCCCAGGGATCGAACCCAGGTCTCCTGCATTGCAGGGGGATTCTTTACCTGCTGAGCCACAAGGGAAGCCCAAAATAACCCTAGTTGAATTCAGGTCCCCACCATCCTGTACTTGCAACTTTCTAGCAAATTGTGGCCCCCGAGAACAGAATGATCCTACTGACCGGCCCTTCTGTATACAGTCCCTTCTCTCCTCAAATGTCAAATGTCCAGCTCCTCCTCCCCCTGCATGCTCTGAGCCGATGACCTTGCTTCCTATTGCCCTGAGAAAACAGAAACCCTCAAGGGAATGTCCATGCATTCTGGCTCCTCTTCTCCCAGGCTGCCTGCCCTCTGTTACTTGAGTGAACTCCTGCCTTGCTGATCTCCAAGGTCCACCCGCCCCCCGCAGCCCTAACTGTATGCTGTAACCTTCTCTTCTTGCTCACTCCAGGACAACTCTCCAGGAAATGCCACCCCACCCTAGTCATCATCAAATATTTCCTTGTTACTGAATCATTCCTATCAGCACATAAGCTGTCTTAACAGTTCCTATCCTCAAAACAAAACAAAACAAAATGAAACAAATGAACAAAAACGTCTGTCTTGACTCCACTTTCCCGTCTGGATACCCCCTAATTTTTCTCCCCTCCTTTAGAGCAAAGCTTCTGGAAAAAATTGTCTGCACCCATGGGCTCCTGTCCTAGAGCCCAGTTCTTTCTAGAGATCTTTCTAGGTCTCATTCTTTCTAGAGGATGAGGCTTTCCCACTAACCTCTGCTGAAGCAGCTCTTCCCAAGGCCACTAGTTGCCCTTATGGCACCGGCACCAATGGCCAGTCACCAGGACTACCTGTACTTGGACTGCTAGCTACATTCAGAGGCATTCCTCCTCTATCCCAGCATGCAAAGCTCTCCTGGGCCTTCTCCTCCTGCCATGCTGGCTCCTCTCAGGATCTTTTGCTGGTTCTTGACCTCCCAATGTTGGAGCCTCGGCTCACCCTTGGCCGAGCCTTTTATTAACACTCTCTGCTTAAATGATCTCATTGAACGTTGAGATTTTACCTACTCTGTCAGTCGCTCAGTCGTGTCTGACTTTTTGCAACCCTATGGGCTGCAGCCCACCAGGCTCCTCTGTCCATGGACTTCTCCAGGCAAGAATAGTGGGTTGCCGTTTCCTTCTCCATACTTACTCTGAGGACTCTCCAAATTCTATATCCAGCCTAGACCTCTCTTCATCAAGGTTCCTACTTGGGTATCTAATTGACAGCTCAGACTTATAATGTTGTTGTTCAGCTGCTCAGTTGTGGCCGACTTTTTGCAACCCCATGGGCTGCAGCACACCAGGCTCCCCTGTCCTTCACTATCTCCCACAGTTTGCTCAAACTCATGTCCACTGAGTCGATGATGTCATCCAACCATCTCATTCTCTGTTGCCCCCTTCTCCTCCTGCCTTCCATCTCTCCCGGCATCAGGGACTTTCCCAATGAGTCGGCTCTTTGCATCAGGTGGCCAAAGTATTGGAGCTTCAGCATCAGTCTTTCCAATGAATATTCAGAGTTGATGACCTTTAGGACTGACTGGTTTGATCTTGCTGACCAAGGGACTCTCAATACACTTTTTCAACACACAGTTTAAAAGCATCAATTTTTGGCACTCAGCCTTCTTTATGGCCTAAATGTATATCTAAGTTACTCACCTTCATATCTGTTTCGGTCAAAGTCTTGCCCATTTCACCAATTGTATCTTCCAGTTGCTTGAGAAAACAAAAAACAAACAAAACTCAGAAATCAGCCAAATCGCGTCAGCTCCACCTTTTAAATGTGTCTAGCACAGGACCACTTCATTCATCTTCCACTGGGCNATCTAAGTTACTCACCTTCATATCTGTTTCGGTCAAAGTCTTGCCCATTTCACCAATTGTATCTTCCAGTTGCTTGAGAAAACAAAAAACAAACAAAACTCAGAAATCAGCCAAATCGCGTCAGCTCCACCTTTTAAATGTGTCTAGCACAGGACCACTTCATTCATCTTCCACTGGGCTGTCTGTCTTGTCACTTGATTATTGCAAAAGCCTTCCAACTGGTCTCTTGAGTGAAACTCTCGGGCCCTTCAGGCTAGTCTTCACACCACAACCAGAGTAATTCTTTTGAAATGTCAGACCACGTCCTATCTCTGCTCAAAACACTCCGAATAGCTCCCGCTCTCATTCAGTATAAATACCAACGTTCTCAGTTTGGCCTATATGGCCTCCTCCTCTTCTCAACACTCCCCTCTAAGCTCAGGGCTCCTGCCTTGGTGGGCTCCAAGGCATCTCCCTCTCAGGGCGTTGGTGTTTGCTGTTCCTTCTGCCATTCCATATACATAGCTCATAGCAGGCTCTTTCTTCAAATAGCTGCCCTGGGCTTCCCAGGGGGCATCGTGGTAAAGAATCTGCCTGCCAGTGCAGGAGATGCAAGAGACCTGTGTTCTGATCCCTTGGCTGGGAAGAGCCCTTGGAGTAGGAGATGGCAACCCACTTCAGTATTCTTGCCTGGAAAACTCCATGGACAGATGAAATTTCACGGGCTACAGTCCATGGGGGCTGCAAAGAGTCAGACGTGACTGAGCAGGCACACAAGCACCCTTCGTGGGAGCACTGTAAATAACAATACCCTGGACTCTCTCCCGTCCTTAGCCTGTGTGGTTTTCTCCACAGCACTGAAAGCCATCTGAAGTAATATATTCAATCAATCAATCAATCACATGCAAACTTTACAGGACATCCTGTATTCTCTATGGGTGGTGGGTGGTTTAGTCACTAAGTCCTGTCAGACTCTTTGCCACCCCATGGACTGCAGCCAGCCAGCCTCCTCTGTCTATGGGATTTTCCAGGCAAGAATACTGGAGTGGGTTGCCATTACCTTCTCCAGGGGATCTTCCCGACCCAGGGATCCAACTCAGGTCTCCTGCACTGCAGGCAGATTCTTTACCGATTGAGCTACCGGGGAGATCCAAAGTCATATATATGTTGGTTTATTTATTGTCTTCAGTTCAGTTCAGTCGCTCACTCGCATCCAACTCTTTGCGATCCCCATGGACTGCAGCATGCCAGGCCTCCCTGTCCATCACCAACTCCCGTTTACTCAAACTCATGTCCATTGAGTCAGTGATGCCATCCAACCATCTCATCCTGTCGTCCCCTTCTCCTCCCGCCTTCTATCTTTCGGAGCAGGGAATGTTTTGTTCACTGCCCCACCACCTAGAATAGTGCCTGCCACAGTAGATGTCCCCAAATACCTACTCGATTACAAATTAAAGCAAAGCAACTGAAAGAAATGAAGATACACACGTATGGTAACAGAGTCTGTTGTCAGAGTTTGCAATGCATTATCTCGTTTATTCTCATTAGCCTATTATATATTATATTTTTGTGTGACTATGTGTGAAGGAACGTAGGAATAAGGACAGGAAATAGCCCATAAGGACTAAACGGTGAAGTGGAGACTGAAATCCAGGCTGTTCGATCACTTTCTACGCTCTTTCTCAGAGGATGCTAAAAATGAGGGTTCTCTGTCCCTCGGAAGTATAAAGGAGTCTACACAAGTCAGCGCCCGACCTTTTAGCAGAAACAAAGCTCGGTTAAGACTTCGGGAAGTGGTCGGAGAAAGTGGACGTAGGATTCCTCCAGNGCGGTACACAGCCGATCTTGAAGGCCCTGTGGGGATTTGGGAGAGAGTAGAGTTTGCAGAAGAGAACAGTGTGTGGAGGGGCAGCAAAGCCAAAGGAGGTCAAAGGTAAAAAGGTACAGTCTAGATAATGCAGTTGGTTGTGTAAGGCCACGGTGAGGAGTGGCGTGGGGGCGGGGGGCGGTCGCCACAGTCGTTTGGGGTCCACATCCTGGAATACTGTAGAGGAGCTGTTTGAGTGGCATTCTGAGGAAAACTTAGAGCTCATTTCTTAGTGACTCATGGGCCTAGAAATGGAAGCTGGGGAATATTAAAGGCGTTCCTGTGAAAGAAAGGAGAGAAGGAGGCCCAGTAGAGAGTTGACATTCTGTGCCTTGAATATAACGCACTTTGAGATAGATTTTGACAGCTTTCTGGATGTTCAGATAAATCCATGTCCAGACTAGGCCAAAGTACCTTTTGCAGAAAACTTCATTAGATGTCAGACTTTTAAGAAGTAATGGAAAGGTGTGTATAAAATGAGATGTTTCTGTTGGTGCGGTTCACTAAAATGCATCAGAACTTCTCACACTGTATTAGATGCCAACATTTTGGGACTGCTGAGCTGAACATAACTCAGTTCTTTGAGATGGTGTTTGTGTAAGGCAGTATAAATGGATGTTTTAAAAAGTAAGATTGTTACTAATAAAAAGTTGGACCTAGAAACTTTTTGTAGGAAGGCAAACATCTCTTTATTAGTTTTTTAGTTATGAAAATATAGGAGAACTAGAAGTGAAAGTCTTTGGCTTTATTTTGTTCCATTTTTCCAGATAACTAGCAAATAAAGCCCTTGTATTTGAAGTCTAAAAAGTCTATGGAAGCAGCTTAGAACCGGAGTTGGTTTTGTGAGCACTTATTTGTTGTTTGCTTATATGACAAGTGAATGTCAATTTTTTTTCAGTTAAAAAGACAGACTTGTAAAATGCAGGAAGTATTGTAAAATTTTTTAAAATTATTTTCTGTAATCTTATCGCTTAGATTTTGTTCTTGTTAACATTTTTGCATGTTTCCTTTTTATTTTTGTTATCTTTACATAATGAAATAAACTATATGTATACATATATATGTATAGTTTTTATTAGGCTTTTCCTTTTTGTCATTGAATATCTTCATATAAAAATATTTTTATCCAGATGTAAGGGAAATCTTAAGTATATTATTTTTTTTCTGTCAGGATTGCCTTATTTACCTCAGATAAAATGCAATAGTCATTCTTAGTAATTATTGCTGAAACAGAACTTTTTGTAAAGCCTTCTTGTTCGAAGACTTTGTTAACTTTTCTGTAAGATTTGGATCCTGTTGCTTATTGAATACAGAAAGGCTTTATCATTTGGAATGTGTGCTGTCATCAGGTACAGAAGGGATCGCAGATTTCTGTTTAATGAGTGGATGTAGTTTTAAAAGCCACTATAAAAGAGGACTTTCGTAACTGGTGTAATGTCTCCCGTACACTGTGATGCACCTCCACACCCACCACACTCCCCTCCCCCTCCCCTGAAAAAGTCTTTATGCTAAGGCCATCCACATAGGTTAGCTACCTTTTGATCACGACATCACAAAGATTCAGGCTAGACGTATTTCATCTTTTGGTAGGTACTTCTTTGTGAAATACCGAATTTGTTGTGAAATAATTTGCTGCTGTAACAAAAGGGACTTTTTGATATTTCGTGGCAGATCACCGTAGTTCATTAGCAGGTTCCTATTTAAACCCGTTTTTCCCTTGTGCTTTACAATCTGTATTAGTGAGGTCTTTGTCTGTGTTTCTCATGGCATTTACAGTGGGATACTGAGTTAGATTGTGTAAGTTTTCATAAGGTTAATATAAAAGAAGAGCTGAGAAAGCCCAGTTTAATTATGGGGCTTGGTTTTATAATATGGTTTCACTTGTTTTATGTATGTTTGTATTTATTTTTTGGCTACACTCTATGGCATGTGGGATCTTCGTTCCCAGGCCAGGGATTGAACCTGTGTCTCCTGGCAGAGTCTTAATCGCTGGACCTCAGGGAGCTGTGAATGTGGTTTTATTTGAATCTTTTGTATGTTGTAAATGTATAGCACACGGCATCCTTTATTACTTTTGAATATTTGTTATTTTTCTTCGGATGAACTTCTTTAGGTTGTGTGTGTGTGTGTGTGTGTGTGTGTGTGTGTGTGTGTTAGTCACTTAGTCGTCCACGACTCTTTGTGACCCCATAGACTGCAGCCCACCAGGCTCCTCTGTCCATGGGATTCTCCAGGCAAGAATACTGGAATGGTTTGCCATTGCCTTCACCATCTTTAGGTTATAGATTTCCGCAGTAACTGCCATACTATACCAGGAGCCTTTTTTCCAGGAGAAGTTGATCATTCACAGTTGTACCATCTGCCATAAAAATACAGACACAAACCCAAATCCCCCACGTTGGCAGGGAAAATTAAAAATCCAGTATAGGGCAGGGCTTCATGTCAGGGAGTGTCTTCTGGTTACCTTTCCAGTGGTATCTCTTTTAAAAATCAGTTTCCCTCCTTTCCGTGGCTCCTTTCACTTAGAAATTTGATTATATGGGTGTTGTCTGGTGTTAGTAGAAATAGGAATCTTATAGGTGGATTAGTACAGATAATGGCAAAATGTTGGTAAAATTTTATGTGATGAAATTGTGGGAAAGATGATCAAATCTTTGAACCTCTGGATTAGACTGCTCGTGATTTCTTTTGTTATTATTGAGGTTATAAAGATCTTGTATGAATGTATATCAAACCAAGTAGCCTAAATATTACATAACAATTTAGTCATCGGTCTTTATTTTTTATTGAAAAGTTTTGGAGCCATCCTTAATGTAAAAAGTAATTGAGCTATATGAGTTCTTACTTTGTGTGTCTTACCACTCAAGTGACTATCCAACTGGACCCTAATGACTACTTTATCAGTCCATAGTATGAGGGCAGAACAAAGTGAGGCAAACGTCTGTACCACCAGTATTTATAGAGTAGATCCGTCTGGAAGTAAATGCTAAATGTTCTTTCTGTTTCTCAGGCCTTCCAAAGATTTTGAAAAGTTATTGTAAGACTGGGCAGCAGATGATAGATTGTGGTGATGAAAACGGCTTATGGCAGTCAGCATTTTTGGGAGGAGGGAGTGTGTGTGCGTGCATATATGTACGTATGTAAGTGTGTGTGTGTTCTTCCATGTACCATTTCTACTCTGTTGAGCTTCATGGCCCTGCTGTGCTTTTAACTTTTCTCTTGAGATAGGGGTGAGGGGATGGCAGAATTGTGGTTTTTAGCAACTGTGATGTCAGGTTGGCAGAGGAAGGAAGAGTGGCATTCAGAGAATTGCAGGAAATCAGTCAGGTGTGAAGTAGCTCCACAGGAGAGAGGTCGAGCCTGCCCTGGTCATTTATGTTGGGCAGTGGCTGGCACATGCCTGTTCTCATAACCCTTCCTGCTTTGCGTCTGATTTGAGATCTCGATGCTCTGAACACAGCGTGTAAGCTGTAGGTTTGCGTATGNGTAGCTCCACAGGAGAGAGGTCGAGCCTGCCCTGGTCATTTATGTTGGGCAGTGGCTGGCACATGCCTGTTCTCATAACCCTTCCTGCTTTGCGTCTGATTTGAGATCTCGATGCTCTGAACACAGCGTGTAAGCTGTAGGTTTGCGTATGCTTCTTTATATGTGTATGTACATTTTCCTGTGTGCAGTCACAAAGGCAGGAAAATCTGCTTAACCAATATTTCGTGGCAGTCTGATTTTATATGATAATTATTCCTTAGGAGCATTATCCAGCAGATAAATTTTTGATGACCAAGGAAGTATGATAATGTTAAAGCGGCATCTCAGCACTTTGATTATTTTGATAAAATGTTTGTCTGAGAAACAAAATACACATTTTGTAGCTTGATCTTAATTAAGTTGCTGCTTTATTACTTTGTTTAATGATCTGCAGCTGGTTCTTTTACAGGGTACTGTTAACACGTTAGTCACTGTTCTCTCCCTCCACCGTAGGTTATTTCTCAGCTGTATGTAGGCACAAGGAAGAAATAGCGTGAGCAGATGCCATTTACGTGTCTATAGTTTAAGACCCACTCTGGGATTTATAGGATTCTGAGAGCCAGTGTTGCTAGTAGTTAAAAGCACCGGTGTCCTGCCTTATTGAACCCTCACCCCTCCTGTGGGCTCTGTAACTGTGTGAATTCCTTCACTTCTCTGTAGCTAGAGTCCTTGGATAGGTAAAGACCTGGGGTCCTCAACCTCCAGGTCGTGGACTAGTACTTTCTGTCAGATCAGGAGCAGCATTAGATTAGAAATAAAGTACACAATAAATGTAATGTGTTTGAGTCATGTTGAAACCAGCCCCTGCTTCCCAGTCCCTGGAAAAATTGTCTTCCCTGAAACCAGTCCCTCGTGCCAAAAAGGTTGAGACCGCTGCTGTAGACCATCTGAGAAGACTGTAGGGGGTTAAATGAGTTACTGTGTCTAGAGTGCTTAGAATACGGCGGCCTGGCACACACCCAAGTTTTGAGCTAGTATTTGAACCCGGATCCACCTCACTTCAAAATGTGGGCACCCAGAAACAAGAGTATGACTCTGTCATATGAAGTAGTTTTGTTTCTCTCCTTAGGGTCTTGGATTCTTGCTGACTGTTTTTGATTTAGTACTTTAGAATGAAGGTTTGTACGTGTACCCTACTGTGATGGTGCTGACGCTAGACTTGTTTCTAATAGAAGAAACATGAGCGCTTTAGGAACCCTGTAGTCGAAATGGTACTTTCCACACCATGGCTGGAGCAGCAGGTGGCTGACTTTGAGCTGTAGCTGGCATAGCTTTCTCAAAGTAGAGTCACTTGCTCAGGGTTGTGCTGCTTATTAGTTGCAGGGCTGATGCAGAACCTGATTCTCTGCTCTTTATCCAGTTTGCTTGAAAGTTAGTTTTATACTTTATGTAGTAGTGTCTTCTTTGAGCATTTGTTGTTGTTGGGTCACTAAGTCGTGTCTGACTCTTTTGCAACCCTGTTGTGGACTGTAGTCTGCCAGGCTCCTCTGTCCATGAGACTCACTATGACTCTCTCATATGAAGTAGTTTCATTTCCCTCCATAGGGTTTTAGTTTCTTGCTGACTTTTTTGATTCAATAACTTTAGAATGAAAGTTTGTAAATAGACCCTCATGGGGGCATTAATAGGTTTCTAGCAACCACATATTGTAACACAGAATGAGATGTTGTATTCTAAATGCTTTGGTTATATAGAATCATAATTTGATGAGTGGTTTATAGGTTTATTTGGCCGGTAAGTCATGTTTATTTTCCATGTTAGTCTTATAGAGAAGATGGGAGACCTTGTGTTACAGTAGGCAAAGCAGAAACCTGGCCAATTGAGAGGCTTCTGGGCGGGGTCCTGACTTGTTCATTAGTCGTGTCGCTCTGGGTCTTTCCGCCTCTCTAGTCTTCAGTCATCCCATTACTATACTCAGGGGACCAGACTGCAAAGCCGTTTCAGGCTCCTGCTCTTATTCTCAGTGATCCTGTGTGTGGGCTTTCTGTAGGCCTTTTCCCCCTCTCCTGGGCACCTCTCCTTTTGCCTGTGGTCTTGAAGTCAAGTTTCTTTACATGAACTTTGAGGCCATGCTCTAACTTTTTTTTCTGCTGATTGTGTTCTGATGCTTCATATTATTTCACAATGCAGTAGTTCTCTGCTTCAGGTAATAATATATCAAAACCTATTTTTTTCCACACATTTTCTTTTTTTTGTACTTAGGAATAAATGGTTGGGAACTAATTTGTTACTAAGCTTAGTAACTTAATGATAAATCTTCAAGCCTCATAACTAGTTTCATTTGTCAGCTTTTAAGCACTATATGTTGTAAGGTTCTGTGAGCTGTTGTTTTGGGGAAAGGGAAAGTATTAACTGAAGGCAGTGTGAGTGGAAAAGAAAGGGCCAATAATGTAGAAACCAATTGGAAGATGTGAAGAACATGCCTAAGATATTAGTAGTGTTCTTTGGTCGTATTGGTACTAGTCCTCCACCTGTGAAAGGGTGGTAGGCTGGCTTAGATAGGATTGTTTCCAGCCCAGAGTTCTGTCACTGGTAAGAGAGCCAGTATTCACCACCCCTGAACGTTGATAGCTCCTCAGACATCTGTGATGAATGCGTTTGTTCCGCAGGCAGTTTTTATTGCTCGTTATGCTGGTCCTGTTCTGTATGCCAGTCTCAGAGTTTCCAAGTAAATAGCTCTTCCCCTCTTTGATGGCATGTTAAGAGCTAGTTTATGACTCTGGATTCTCCAACAGGGAGACCGAAACTCAGGTCACAGAAATGATCCTTGGAGATTATTTGCATGCATGCTTGCCTAGTCGCTTCAGTTGTATTGAACTCTTTGCAACGCTATGGACCGTAGCCCGCCAGGCTCCTTTGTCTGTGGGATTCTCCAGACACGAATACTGGAGTGAGTTGCCATGCCCTCCTCCAGAGGATCTTCCTAACCCAGGGACCAAAACCTGTGTCTCTTACATCCCCTGCACTGGCAGGCAGGTTCTTTACCACTAGTGCCACCTGGGAAGCCCATTCTTTGCAGTATGGTTTTATTCTCTATTCTGCCTGTGTGAGTGTGAGACACATTTATCCAGAGTATGTAGGTTTCTGTATCAGTAGATTTCCTATGTAAATTTTGTACAATAGATTGTAATGTAGTTAAGTTGCTGGTTTTCTTTTAACCTTTTTGCATATCTCTCTTCCCCTCTACCCCCATATCCTGTTTTCAGAGTATGATACATTGTTTCTGTAAGTATTAAATGATTCAGTTATGTAGTATTCTGATAAAACTACTCAGCAGAGATGAAATACTTAACCAAAGCACTGTTTTCTGTGTATTTTATTTATCTCTGCCATCTTTATGCTTATTTGAATGAGGTTTCTTGCTGTAAAGCTGAAGCTTATTAGGATCTCCTTTGTCCTGATGAGTTCACATAAAGCAGTATTTCCTAAATTGTGTTTTGCAGAACACTAGTCTTAGAAGCTGAGAAGGCAGTGGCACCCCACTCCAGTACTCTTGCCTGGAAAATCCCATGGACGGAGGAGCCTGGTAGGCTGTAGTCCATGGGGTCGCTAAGAGTCGGACACAACTGAGCGACTTCACTTTCTCTTTTCACTTTCATGCATTGGAGAAGGAAATGGCAACCCACTCCAGTGTTTTTGCCTGGAGAATCCCAGGCATGGGGGAGCCTGGTGGGCTGCCGTCTATGGGGTCGCACAGAGTCGGACACGACTGAAGCGACTTAGCAGCAGCAGCAGCAGTCTTAGAAGAGATTAATAGTTGGTGGGAGAGGTTCCAGATAAATTTTAAGTTTAGGAAAGCACTGGATTAGAAAGTTAATCAGTTTTTATTTTTTGATGGTGGCTGTGTTACTGTGTCTCTGCAGAGCTTTTCAGAGTGTTATAATGTGCGTTATGCCTGTCCAGGAGGGATGCAGTGTGCAGTGTTTCACCATTTGTCAAGTGTATTTGGTCACAGGAACGTCTCCTTTCCCCAGGAAATGACCACAGACACCTTGAAGGAGGGGTCTATTAGAGCATGATTTGGAAAACTCTTTTATTTTCATACTTCCTAGTGTGGAATTCAAAGCATTTGCTTTTTAATTTGAATGATTACTTATAACAAGTTGGAATTTAACTAAGATTGGAATAATTTATTTTCAGTTTTGTTTGGAAGAATGAACACCTTAGATAAGTGACTTTTCAAGCTTTTCTTTTTTTTTTTAAACTTCAGCGCATAGTGAGAAATTACATTTTTGATCAATGCACATATATAAACACACTGTCAAAACTGAAAAAGAAGTTTCATGAAATAATACTTATGCCTTCCTATGTACAATGAGTGTGTTCTGATACTTTTTATTCTGTTCTGTTTTTAAATGTATGTTATTAGGTCCTAAAATAATTTGGCATTCAGTTTGAGAAAACACTGTGAGATAACATGAATTTATAAACTCTTAAGGTGTTAGGGTGAGAAGATACTGTCAAGATTGTTTTGTGAATGGGAAAACTAGAGCTTAGCCTGCAAGAGGCAGGGCTCTGGCCTTAGAATTCCTGGATTTAGATTCTGGTTGTTTTCTTGGGCAGGGTGTTCAGTGCCCATCCTGCCTCAGCGCTCTCATCAGTCAAATAGTGAGAGGAGAACCTATGCAGCAGAGAAGGCAGTGGCAGCCCCCTCCAGTGCTCTTGCCTGGAAAATCCCGTGGACGGAGGAGCCTGGTAGGCTGCAGTCCATGGAGTCGCTAGGAGTCGGACACGACTGAGCCACTTCATTTTCACTTTTCACTTTCATGCATTGGAGAAGGAAATGGCAACCCACTCCAGTGTTCTTGCCTGGAGAATCCCAGGGACGGCGGAGCCTGGTGAGCTGCCGTCTATGGGGTCGCACAGAGTCGAACACGACTGACGCGACTTAGCAGCAGCAGCAGAGCCCATGCATGGAGTAGTCCTGAGGATTCGGTAAGAAATGCTTTGCATAATGTGTCTGATAGATTCTAAATGCCCCAAACCTTGTAGCTTTTATAACTGAAGTTCTAAAACTCTTTCCACTGCACTNGAACACGACTGACGCGACTTAGCAGCAGCAGCAGAGCCCATGCATGGAGTAGTCCTGAGGATTCGGTAAGAAATGCTTTGCATAATGTGTCTGATAGATTCTAAATGCCCCAAACCTTGTAGCTTTTATAACTGAAGTTCTAAAACTCTTTCCACTGCACTGTGTACACTTCTGAAAATATTTTAGGACTTTGAAAGTGTTAAAGTGGCCTTCAAGTGAACCTGAACTCTTTTGATGTGTAGCTGGATATATCATTTGTTCTGATGTTAGCCCTTTGGAATACTAAGCTTTAAAATAGCCATAAATTGAAAGTTGATTAGTTGTGCCCCAACTCTTGGCAGCCTGATGGACTGTAGCCCGCCAGGCTCCTCTTTCCATGGGATTCTCCAGGCAAGAATACTGGAGTGGGTAGCCATTCCCTTCTCTAGGGATCTTCCTGACCCAAGGATTGAACCAGGATCTCCTGCATTGCAGGTGGATTCTTTACCATCTGAGCCACCAGGGAAGCTATTAGGACCCACTTAAAGTTGATTTGCCTCATAATTGCTTCATGCCATATTCTTGTGTTTTTTAAACTATTTGTAACAATATCTTAGGTTTAGAATAATCTTTATAGCATGTAATAAATACAAATAAGTGCATACCTATATCAGTGATTAATTTAGTATTCTTATAGTTGTAGTTCACTGAAAGAAGGACAAGGTAAAGTTTGCTGTTTCCTGTTATATCTCTTTTTCTGCAGTTTTTAAAATCCCCCTCTCAATATTTTATAATGCTCCTAGGGGTTTAATTTTTTTGTCCTAACCTAAGAAAAAGAATATTTAGAGGGTGTTAACAATGGCAGAGGCCAAATCAGTTTGTAGACTACTCTCCATCGTCCTGAACTTAGCTGGCTGCTGCAGACATTTTGTCACTTACTGAGGCATTTTCTTTGTCTGTCCCTGATTGTATCTTCTCTTTGTTTCTTTAATTGTCCGTTTGTCCTCAGTTCGACCTGAAATTGCTGAAATGAGAGGTTCTAATGAACATCATTGAGGCAGACCAATTCAATATTAAGAGGTATTCTGTGCTTACATAAGCACAAGGAGTGAGGTAAAAAGAATAAATATACTAACATGGCTCATGTATGTTACCCGCTGGTATAAAGTTTAAGACTTCTTTATATATCTACCTCATTTAAACCTGTAATCTATTTTCCTTCCCTTGTTTTCACTTGAGAAAGAGAAGCTGAGTGATTGGGCTGAAGTCATACACCTAGAAAGGGGCCCTAGATGTGAAACCCTGGTCCCAGAGGGCACGCTCGTGTCCCACCGTACTCTGCTATTTTCACCACAAGGTGTTGAAATGTCGACTCATCCCGGAACACAGGGAATTTCTGTTACAGTAACAAACAACATCAAGGTTTTTCAATCAGCACGTGTGATATCCTGGGATGCTGAGAAGACTTTCACATTGCCAGGTAGCTGTTGGTGGTCTTTGAGGAGCTGTGAAGAGAGAGAGAACTGTGTAGGAAGAGGAGGGAAGCTCACGTACCGTTCTTCCAAAAAAGGAAAAGGTGGAATCCACCACTCATAGGCACTAAACTTGGTGTTGATTGCTGGACAGACTCCAGAAAGAGGTGCAGCCTTAGGAAAGTGCTGATTTCCAGAGGGTACTGTCCATTTATTAACTTTCTTTTCCTCCTAGGATTGTTGTTAAGTTCTTGGATAATAAGCATGTAGCCAAAGTACGGATCTGCAATGGTTCATAGTTTAATTCATATTTGAGATTGACTGAAAAAATGTTAAATCATACAATTTAAGTTGAAATATCTTTTAGGACTTAGAAATCATTTTGATGTCTTTACAAGATCGTCTTAACTTAGGTTCATTGTATTAGAATATAGCTTTATAATAATATGCTTTTCCTAAGCTGTATCTGGCAAGTCAGTCTCAGAAACAGTAGCCCTGTGCCTTGCCTTCTCAAGTAGGCAAGAAGGAACTAGAACTTGTCCCATCTTCCTGTGTGTGCACACAGCAAAGTAAATATTGATACTTCCTAGTTTCATGTTGTTAAAATCATTCATCCCTGTTCCCTGAGATTGGTTATAACCATTTGTTTACTCAAGAGTTAGTTGTCTTGCTCCTGAAGACGGTCTAGTGAGTGACTGGAAGTAGGTTGAGGGGAAGGGAACTGGACAATAGGAGAGTGCACTCAACTCTCGCGAGAGCTAAAAGCCTACTAAGAGGGAGGTGAAGATGACAAATGCTAGCTTTTTTCTCTTTTATCTTATGAAAGCTCCCACGCTTCTGAAATGAAATACAGTGAGGAATGAATGTCCTTATCCTAGGATATCATAGGTGTTGGAAAGGGCACAGCTATCTTTTGCAGATGCTTCTTAAGAAGAGGAAGGAATAAGGAATAGGGAAGAGGAACAAGACATTGCAGTACATCCAGAAGGAAGTGACCAGAGAGAGAGCCAGTGGCTCTAAATTTGTATGTCATGTGCAACTTTGAAAGAGCTGATGATGAAAGCGGAACTGGTTGCTCTTGGAGATTGTTTTGAGCTGGAGCACTTGAATAGTGTGTTAGTTATGAAGTATAGTAAATGTATGTTAAAGGCCATGGCCTCCCAACCAAAAAAGGGAGGGGAGCTTCAGACCTCTATAATAGGGAAATGATAAGTTCTTTTAAAAATCTTGAAATACTTATCAGTAATCTATCTTGATTATTCTAGATCTAGAAAAATATCAGAAGATGTAAAATTCATTCTTAAAAGTCAACATGAACTCTTAAAAACATTAAAATAGAAGAGCGACAACTTGACAAGACATCACAAAAGAAGAAAACTGTTTCAATTTCACTTATCAAAATAGCCATGAAAATTCTCAGTAAAACACCAGCAAATTTAATTAAGTAGGACATTCTCTTAATTAAAGAAGACAAAGGACGTGTAATGCTTGGTATTTACTGTGTGCCTTTGTTCTAATATATCATAGTCCTCAAAACTACCAATGGCATTTTTCACAAAACTAGAAAAAAATTTCACAGTTCATATGGAAATACAAAAGACCCCGAATAGCCAAAGCAGCCTTGAGAAAGAAGAATGGAGCTGGAGGAATCAACCTTCCTGACTTCAGATTATNCCACCTCTTCTTAATATCTTCTGCTTCTATTAGGTCCAGACCATTTCTGTCCTTTATCAAGCCCATCTTTGCATGAAATGTTCCCTTGGTATCTCTAATTTTCTTGAAAAGATCTCTAGTCTTTCCCATTCTGTTCTTTTCCTCTATTTCTTTGCATTGATCGCTGAAGGTGTATACCACAAAGAAACACTTAAAAGTTGGTAGCATTTTTCTTGCTAGCAATATCCAGTTCTAAAAATACTGGCAGAACAATCTCATTATAGCAACCAAAAATCAAATTCATAAGTTGAGCGGATTGCTGAGAAATGTTTGGGATCTCTGAAGAAAACTAGTATAAATTTAATTGAGTAAAAAAAGACTTAAAGATGGAGAGTTACCATGTTCTTGAATGTGAATACTGAATGTTATGAAGAAAGAAAATCTGCCAAATTAAGTGAGTGTATCTTGGCCAGAGAGTATAGCCAGATTTTTAAGAAGTCACCTTAGGGAGTTTAGTGAAAGATGCAAATAAATGTACCTGCTACATAAGTGAAATCATACATCACTAGGAAAGAAGAAGGATTATTTAGCAAAAGAGTTTTAGATAATTGGTTATTGTTCTTTGGGAAAATCAATTTTGATAACTAAGCTACCCCTTTATGAAAATAAACCTGATGGGAGAATGAATTAAAAAACATAAATTAGGAAGGACACTNACATAAGTGAAATCATACATCACTAGGAAAGAAGAAGGATTATTTAGCAAAAGAGTTTTAGATAATTGGTTATTGTTCTTTGGGAAAATCAATTTTGATAACTAAGCTACCCCTTTATGAAAATAAACCTGATGGGAGAATGAATTAAAAAACATAAATTAGGAAGGACACTTACATGAGTATTTGTCAGACGTTTGAATAAGAAGCAGGCTTATTTCCACTGCTATCAAGTGATTAAAAGAGGGGGAAAAACCAAGGTTAAATATGTGAAAAAACATTGCATGATGATAGAAGGTTAATGTTTACTTCAGTATAGTAAAAGCTCATGCAGACTGATAACTGCCATTTATTAGTAAGCCCTCCCTATGTTTTAAATGCAACCCTGGGTGTTTTATTCATGTTAAAAATTTAACAGTCATCCTAGCATCTGTAAATAATCAAGACTCAGAAGGTAAATGTTTTGCCCAAGAGTTTTTGTGTATACTTCTACTAAATGGTGGAACTTGGATTTGAACTTGGATCTGATAAGAGCTTATGCTGTCAACTCTTAGAAGATTTTGTTTTCCAAACAGGTTGCTAGGCCTTGCTCTCAGTGGAGAGTGCTTTACCCTTGCTAGATCAGGGTAAATGTTGCCTGGTCACAGGGGAGGCAGGTTAGTAGGGGTAACCAAATACCCTGGTTTGCCAGGAAAAGTCCAGGTTTATGGCTGTTGTCCTCAAATAGTTACTCACTGTGTCCCCATTTATTCCCTGCAGCTTCCTGGGTTAGATGGCAAATTATGTCATCTAACATTCAGCACCTGCAAAACTAGCTGTTCTTTGACCACTACCGTCCTGTTTTTGACGCTTAAGGAGCAAAGTTGTCTCTCGGATCCCAAGGTGTCTCCTCCTAAAGTAGCTTGATTTTTGAGGCATTAATTGTGAAGTCATGGCAGCTGTCTGATCCTTCTTTGGAACTGAAGGGGTTTTCTGTACTTTGGAACGAAAAGACTAGGAACTGTGATGTTCTAACTCTAAAATGTTCTGCTTTTCCTCAGATCAGACACTTGAAAGGAGAGGTTCTAAATGTAAACATCTTATTTTTGCCCACATTCCCTCTTTCACTCCTTGTCCACTCACATATGCAGCTTCTCAGGAACTATTGAAGAAAGAAGTTGTGGAGTTCCAATTTTTAAATGGTTGTTGTTTGATGCCATGCAACTCTGAAAGAGATTTAAAANAAAGGAGAGGTTCTAAATGTAAACATCTTATTTTTGCCCACATTCCCTCTTTCACTCCTTGTCCACTCACATATGCAGCTTCTCAGGAACTATTGAAGAAAGAAGTTGTGGAGTTCCAATTTTTAAATGGTTGTTGTTTGATGCCATGCAACTCTGAAAGAGATTAAAAAAAAATTTTTTTTTTGAGTTACAGTTGATTTACAGTGTTGTGTTAGTTTCTGATGTACAGTAAAGTGATTCCTTTTTCAGATTCTTTTCCCATACAGGTTATTACAGAATGTTGAGTAGAGTTTCTTGTGCTAAACAGTGGGTCTGTTCTGATTATCTGCTTTATATATAGTAGTGTGTATATATTAATCCCAAGCTCCTAACTTATCCCCCTCCAGCACCCGTACGTTTGTATGTCTGTGAGTCTGTTTCTGTTTCGTATATAAGTTCATTTGTGTCAGATTTTAGATTCCATGTGGAAGTGATGTCATGATATTTGTCTTTCTCTTTCTGACTTACTTCACTTAGTATAATATATGTAAAGCCTCATGGATAATAGGGGCTTGAAAAATATGTTGAATAAACTTGGAAGTATTTTTTAATTTATCCTCACTGAAAGGCTGGGACTGAACAGGAGTTGCATGCTGGAGTCAGGGCTCTTTGCGAGACAGAGGAGCTGTGACAACCATCTCTCACTTTAGAGAGGAGGCCTGGGCCATGGATTATTCACAGAAATTATTTGACTCTAAAGAAAAGCGATTAGTTCAGTTCAGTCACTCAGTCGTGTCTGACTCTTTGGACTACAGCACGCCAGGCCTCCCTGTCCATCACCAGCTCCTGGAGCTTGCTCAGACTCAACGTCCATCCAGTCGGTGATGCCATCCAGCCATCTCATCCTCTGTCATCTCCTCCTCCTGCCTTCGATCTTTCCCAGCATTGGGGTCTTTTCCAGTGAGTCAGTTCTTTGTGTCAGGTGTCCAAACTCTTGGAGTTTCAGCTCCACCGTTAGTCCTTCCAGTGAATACTCAGGACTCATATTCAGAATATCAATGAAAAATGATGGAAGCACTGTATTTCATTGTACACTGTGCATGTTGGTTGCTTTGTACACTTTCCCTGTTTGACTTTAATCTAGTCATCTCTCCCCAGATGGGATGTTCCCTCAGCAGAGTTACCTGTTTCTACCCGAGCAAGAAAACTGACGCACTAGATCTTGCGGTTTTTAACAAATTTATCATGGTGGTAAGGTAAAAGCCACACCCTTATGTTAAAGCTAGCTAGTTATTTTTTTTTCTTGTTCCTTGCCTTCCATTTTAGGGACATGGAAGAAAAAAGTATGTGTCCTTCTCTTTTCTCCTTTCTGTCCCATTCTCTTCCTCACTTCAGAGAATTAGATAAGCAAAAAAAAATATAAGGAAAGACAAAATGATTCTTGGGGCAACCTTAGGACACAAATAAATGCACGTCTTTTATACTACTTGTTGGGGACCGCACATTTGGCTTTGAGTTTAGAAGCCAGAACACAGAAGAAAAGAAGATCAGTTGCAAGGCTGTGTTTATGAGATAAAAGATAAACCAGCCACTTAGGAGAGGCATAATTTTTCCAGGAATTGAGACCCGTGGATGCTTTATTAATGCAGGCGCTGGGTCCTTGGTACACTTCTCTCTGTTCTCTACAGTGCCTGTAGAAGTATCCTGTTCAAGTTTAAGGCATCTTAGTTCAAGGCATAGGAATAGTGTTAGACTGGAGTGCAGTTTAATTAAACCACCACTTTTCTGATGCTCTTTAGCTATGGAAATGACTCTCTACAGTCACTCATGCCATTGAACTTTTTATGAAAATCGAGTGCCAGAGAGTCCAAGGTTAGTTTTCTACTTTAACAATGAACTGAGGGGACCAGCAGTGCTAGTTAAATCGAAGACTTTAAGCAGGACTTAATTTCGAATCTACTTGTTTAATTGTCTTGGAAGCCAGGCGATTGTTTTCCTCAGAAAATAGCTCTGTGTCCACCATACAGATATGTTTAATGAACAGTGTTTTATATCATGAATTAGTAGTTTTTTAAAAATTTGTCACATTTCTGACACAGAAGCCCAACATAAAACAACAACAACAACAAGAGTGAGGCGACCCTCACCTGCTCTAGACCTCAGGGCAAGGTTTAAAAGCCACTGTCAGATTTATGGTGAATGGCATTCTAGTTTGGAAAAACTTCAAAACCTGGATCACCAGACTCCCACTTTTATGGAGCAAACTCACCCAGTGTGCCACCTACCCCTAGAATACCTGTAAATAGCCTGATTTTAACATTGACTCATTCACTTCCTGTTTAAACCACTATGATTCTGATAGGTTGACAGTATGGTTAGCAATAACCCAGACATTTGGGAAAACAAGTTAAAGGCCACAAAGGTAGATTTTTGAGGCCTAGTAATCATATTAACTTCAGTTGGTAGCATTGTTCTGCTGAGAATCCTATGTTCAAAATTGTTGTAGAGGGAAGTAAGTTTTTAATGTAAGTAAGTACATGTGTCCATTGTAGCTTTTCCTGAATGTTTGAGGGCTCTACCTAAAATTCAACTTTCATACTCTCTTGGATATAAAATGTCTCTGTTGTATTTTTTCAGTACAACTTTCAGATTAAAAAGCAAGTCTTCCATTGTGACTGTGTTGTGATGTCAACACTCACCTGAAAAGAACCACTCCATAAAGTGTGGAATGTTCCTTGAGCAATAAAAGGAACCATGTGGTTATTCTATAAACAGCACTTAAGTTTACAGTGAGTTCTGTAAACACACTGCCTTCTGCCTTCCTTTTCATTCGACACTTTATTACCCCCCTAGAACTTGATGAAATTACAAAAAGTAATTTTTGTTTCCTTATTGGAGCTCAGATTGTTTCATAAAGCTCTCTGATCAATTGTAATACATTTTCTTTTATACAAATTTATTGTGTCTGCAAAATGCAGCTCAAGAAGCATCTTCTCTGTTGAGATGTGAGACCTTCAGCACACAGCGCCCTGTCCGTCCTCTGAGCTTGCCTCTCATCTCCTCTGTTACTTGAGTTTTGCCATGCAGGGTCTGGTGGCATGAATTAGTCTTCCACAGATAACACTCTTCCTGTGTGCGCCTTGTCTCCCTAGCTGTATTCTAAGTCCTGAAAGAACTCCTGCACTCAGTATGCCAGCAAATTTGGAAAAGTCAGCAGTGGCCACAGGACTGGAAAAGGTCAGTTTTTATTCCAATCCCAAAGAAAGGCAATGCCGAAGAATGCCCAAACTACCGCACAGTTGCTCTCATCTCACATGCTAGTAAAGTAATGCTCAAAATTCTCCAAGCCAGGCTTCAGCAATACATGAACCGTGAACTTCCAGATGTTCAAGCTGGTTTTAGAAAAGGCAGAGGAACCAGAGATCAAATTGCCAACACCCGCTGGATCATGGAAAAAGCAAGAGAGTTCCAGAAAAACATTTATTTCTGCTTTATTGACTATGCCAAAGCCTTTGACTGTGTGGATCACAATATACTGTGGAAAATTCTAAGAGATGGGAATATCAGACCACCTGACCTGCCTCTTGAGAAATCTGTATTTTGCTGACTAAGGTCCGTCTAGTCAAGGCTATGGTTTTTCCAGTGGTCATGTATGGATGTCAGAGTTGGACTGTGAAGAAAGCTGAGTGCCGAAG
>SJYA01000300.1:362814-463274 GCA_006410615.1 Neotragus moschatus | reverse complement strand
GCTGGATGGCATCACTGACTCGATGGATGTGAGTCTGAGTGAACTCTGGGAGTTGGTGATGGACAGGGAGGCCTGGCGTGCTGCGATTCAGGGGTCGCAAAGAGTCGGACACGACTGAGCGACTGAACTGAACTGAACTGAAAGAACTCCTAGTGAGTGTGTACCACCAGATGTGGCATGACTGCATCTTTTGGTCCATGAGTTTTAGTTGTAGGATTGGGAACTTTTTCCCTCCAAAAACACAAGCAAGAATTTTTATATATGATCATGCCAGTCAGTTGAGAGATGAAGTCACTCACTTCCTCAGAAATAAAATGTTTTCAGCCTCATTATTTCATCTAGAGTTTTTCTTTGAATTGGAGATCAAACTTCCATATACCAGTTAGTGTGCTGATTTGGAAGGGTAAAAGAATTCTCAGAGAAATCACTGTTAGGTAATATGTTTTAAATGATCCTCTTAAGGGCTGTGCAATTCTGTGACTCTAAATATTTCTGCTGGAAAAAGTCTTATTTACACTGAATACCACCATACGGTGGCCTTTGATTCGTTTAAAAAGGAAACAAACTCAATCTCCAACTATGGTGCTTCAGCTCAAGCTGGTTTTGTGGCATGTTTGTGCTTTTTTGGGCATTTAGCCAGAACAGAAATAGCAATGCTGGACCTTGAAGGAGNGCTGGAAAAAGTCTTATTTACACTGAATACCACCATACGGTGGCCTTTGATTCGTTTAAAAAGGAAACAAACTCAATCTCCAACTATGGTGCTTCAGCTCAAGCTGGTTTTGTGGCATGTTTGTGCTTTTTTGGGCATTTAGCCAGAACAGAAATAGCAATGCTGGACTTTGAAGGAGAGTGATTTTCCAGGTTTACATCTGATCTACAAATAATTTTTAAGGTTATAAATTTTAAGAAGGAATTTTTCCCCCCAATACAGTCCTTCATTGGAATAACTAAAAGGGAAAAAAAAGATCATCTCAACACTCTCAGGTGTAACATTTTAGAACCACAGTATTTGCTTACTTTTTCTATCTAAATTCTTGACCCCCCAAAAATAATTTTCTAAAAGGATTTTATTTTTCATATTTGAATCTTGTTTCAAATTTTCCTCACGTATTTACTATTCGAGTTTTGAAATACACATTTTTTTTAAAGAATTACCGTCTTTTAAACAGAACAGGATTGGCTGTTTGCTTTTCTTATTTCCCAAGCATGGGCCAGACATGGTCATATGGACGATGCTTCCACAACCTTGTGGCAAAGTGAATAGTAAATTTAGCCAGAGGAAAAATGGATTTATAATTTTATCCTTGAAGATTGATGGCTTCATATTTTTAAATGTGGACTCTGATTAACCTTTCATATTACTAAGCTCAGTGCTGGTTTGTCAAGAAATAGTTGAAGTTCATGTTTGCAGAAACTAATTCGTGAACTGATCATGTAACTTAATTCCGCAGAATATCTGTGAATGAATCGGTGTTGTTTTACTGTTCAGTCTCTAAGTTGTGCCCCACTCTTTGAGACCCCATGATGAATTCAGCATTGTGAATACAATAGCTTCCATTAATAAGTGAACTACTCAGGTTGATTATAAATCTGTTTTACAAACTGCAGGTCCCATTCTATCAATTGGTTATGAAATCAACTTAGTGGGCTATGACTAGCATTTTCAAAGAGGAGGAAGGGAGCCGGGGGCTAGGAGAGAATAAAATAGGATGGAGAAGCTCACTGTAGTGAACATAGTGAGGGAAGTGCTCTTAAGTGATAACTGTGTGTGTGTGTGTGTGTGTGTGTGAGAGAGAGAGAGAGAGAGAGAGAGAGAGATGAAGTGAAGTGAAAGTCGCTCAGTTGTGCCCAACTCTTTATGACCCCATGGACTACACAGTCCATGGAATTCTCCAGGACAGAATACTGGAGTGATAGCCTTTCCCTTCTCCAGGGGATCTTCCCAACCCAGGGATCGAACCCACGTCTCCCGCATTGCAGGTGGATTCTTTATCAGCTGAGTCACAAGGGAAGCCCAAGAATATTGGAGTAGGTGGCCTATCCCTTCTCCACCCACGAGAAATCTTCCTGACCCAGAAACTGAACTGGAGTCCCCTGCATCACAGGTGGATTTTTTACCAACTTAGCTATCCAGGAAGCCCCATGTATGTGATGCTTATTTTTTGTGTATGAGCACATGTTGTTGTGCAGTCGCTAAGTTGTGTCCAACTCTTTGTGACCACACGGACTACAGCATGCTAGGGTTGCTTGTCCTTCACTGTCTCCTGGAGTTTGCCCAGATTCATGTCCTTTGAGTTTTGGTGATGCTGTCTAACCATTTCATCCTCTGCCATCTTCTTCTCCTTTTCCCTTCAGTCTTTCCCAGCATCACGGTCTTTTCCAGTGAGTTGGCTCTCTGTATCAGGTGGCCAAAGTATTGGAGCTTCAGCTTCAGCATCAGTTCTTCCAATGAATATTCAAGGTTGATTTCCTTTAGGATTGACTGGTTGGATCTCCTTGCTGTTCGAGAGACTCTTGAGTCTTCTCCAGCACCACATTTCAAAAGCATCAATTCTTTGGTGCTCAGCCTTCTGCTGTGGGCTTCCCTGGTGGCTCAGACAGTAAAGAATCTGCCTGGAATGCAGAAGACCCCGGTTCAGTCCCTGGGTCGGAAAGATCCCTTGGCGGAGGAAATGGCAACCAACTCTGGTATTCTTGCCTGGAGAATTCCATGGACAGAGGAGCCTGAAGGGCCACAGTAATGGTGTTGCAAAGAGTTGGGCACAACTGAGCGACTAACACTTTCAGCCTTTTTTATGGTCTAACGCTCACATCCATACATGACTACTGGAAAAACCATGGCTTTGACTAGATGGACGTTTGTCAGCACAGTGATATCTCTGGTTTTTAATATACTGTCTAGGTTTGTCATAGCTTTCCTTCCAAGGAGCAAGCATCTTTTAATTTCACCTCTGTGGTCACCATCCACAGTGATTCTGGAGCCCAGGAATATAAAACCTGTCACTGCTTCCATTTTTTTCTCCTTCTGTTTGCTGTGAAGTGATGGGCCTGGATGCCATGATCTTAGTGTCTTGGTATCAGAGAAATTTGTAAGCTGTCACTACTAGGGGTAATGCAGTTAGGTGGTTCCTTGTGGTTGTTTAAATGACTGTGCACCCAGTACAGACTGATGGCCAGCGTTAATTGGGAAGTTCCAGTATTGGTACTTTTAACAGGGAATAAAGGAAGAACTGTGATGGTCAGGTTTGTAGTTGATGGGCATCTGGTAAGGAAAGCTAGTACTGCTCTGGATAACAAACTCAGGAAAAATTTTGAAATGTCAGAAGTATATTGAATCTAAATCAGAATCAATTTGATAGGAATAATTATTCAGCCCAGTAGGAATGTCCCAAAAGTCAGTAGTAAACAATAGAGGAAGATGTGGTTCACTACAGAACACAGGTCAGTTAAGTCACTCAGTAGAGAACTGCCATGTAACGTATCAAAACTATGGAGTCTAAGACTGCATTATGAAATCTGTGGATAGATGGTCTTGCCTGGTTAGATCATATATGGAGTATAGGGTCTGGTTTGAAATACCACACTTTTTTTAAAAAAGGATGAGACAAGCTGGACTCCTGGAGAATTAACTGAGGGGAATCTTCTGATTGAGTCAACTCTCCCAAGTTTTATCTTCTTTATAACAAAAGCACAACTGGATACTTTTTTTAAATTTAAATTTATTTTAATTGGAGGCTAATTATTAAATTTGGTTACCAGCAATGCTAAAGGTAATGCAGACTGAATGTGAATATTATGGTCTTTTTTTTTTTTTGATTGGGCTAACTGGTTTATTAGAGAGAGCCAAGATTACAGAGGATTTAAGAATTTAAGAGTTAGCGTTGGGATCTTTCTTCTTACCAAAGGTGGGTTTGACATTGACTAAGTGCCGGTTGTACAGCATACGCCTCTTGGCCCAGTATTTTTTTTTTTTTCTCTTGTTTGGCCACTTTGGAAATCAGACCTCTTACTTTCCCAGCATGTGCCAGGGACCAGTTCACTGGCTAGCATGGTGATGATAATTTATATATTGTTAATAATATGTCTGATAGACTTTTCAAAGTACTTTGAGTTCTTATTTCTACATGACATCTGAAAATATTCTCAAGTCACGGAACTATACTTTTGAAAGTATATCGTATTTAAATATTTAACATCATCCTTATTTAACATAGGGTTCCCAGTTGGCTCTGTGGTAAAGAAACTGCCTGCCAAGCAGGAGACCTGGGTTGGGAAGATCCCCTAGAGAAGGGACTGACCGACTAGCCACTCCAGTATTTTGGCCTGGAGAATTCCATGGACTGTGTAGTCCATGGGGTCGCAAAGAGGCGGACACGACTGAGCAACTTTCACTTATTTATTTTACATAGATTTTAGTATAATCACCATTTATAAAGAACACATCCTGCGCGCACACACCCCCCATAATGTAATTAGGTGGCTACTGGCGAAAGGCCATGAATTCATGTTATAGTGGATTTCTTGATTAATTTTCCCCTTCAGTTCAGCAGTGCTAGTGTGAAAGTTGCCTCACTGTCAAACTGATTAAAATAGTGAGGTTTGTTAAGTTAAATTCTACTAGAACTAATTTCAAAGAAGGATGTGCTGTTTAATTGTAAATAATGTCTGTATCATATTCAATATGCAGTTCTAAGCCTGATAGGTGGTCCAGAATTTGTAAAGAAAAAGATTACAGATAAAGCTATAAGAAAATGAAAACTTTGTACATTGACAAAAAGTCAAAATGCAAATAGCAAATTAGGAGAACATATTTGGAAAAAAGATACAGCCAAAGGGATAATGGGATTCCCTAGTGTCTCAGGTGGTAAAGAGTCTGCCTGCAATGTGGGAGACCGGGTTTCAATCCCTGGGTGGGGGAATATCCCCTGAAGAAGGAAATGGCAACCCACTCCAGTATTCTTGGCTGGAAAATCCTGTGGATGGAGGAGCCTGGCAGTCCATGGGATCGCAGAGAGTCGAGCATGACTGAGCGGCTTCACCTATACCTACACAAGTATCCTTTAATTCAGGAAGAAAAAGACCCCAAACCTGGTGTAATAATAAGCATTAGAGATGTACAGTTTTGCTAAAGAAGTCCAGATGGATAGTAGATACGAAAATGTGTTTATTGTCATTAGTGATCAGGAATTCAAATCAAAGAAGTCAAATTGATGATTGGGTGGGTAGAGAAGGAGGTCAAGAAAATAGTGTTTTTATTCTGACAGATTGGCAAAAATCACAAGGATTAGTAGGGCTGGTGTTGGTTGGCTGGTGAGGAAATCACCACCTTCATGTACGGTTGATGACAGTATAAACCTGCATAAGCTTTTGGTACAGGTTGTAATCTTTGTGTTTTGACCCCCCAGGCACTCAGAATCTCCTTGGCTTCTTTTATTCTGGCATCTTGTATACAGAACATTGTGTGGTCTTTCTGTGGCCAGAACAGCCCTTTACTTAGTCATTCTTTGTAGAAAATTGCTTCCTAAGGTGGGAAGGTCAGGAATCATTTCTTTGGTTTTTATAAAGCTGAACTGACGCATACGCAGTGACTCTTCTGAGTGAGATAGATCTGGCTAGCAGAGAGAACGAGAAGGAGTTTCTTTACTCTCACTCATTTTATATGACTTGCAGGAAAGAGTAAAGCTGGGCTCACTGGTTGGGCACAGAAGAGAAATACAGTAGCACATTAGAAATAAGACCCAAAGCCGATGACCTAGTGTTTGTGCTGAAATAGTTACAAAACAGCCTGTCCTTTGGAGAAATGCTGCAATGGCCCCTGCTGACTCAGAAGAGAGCTGTGTTGGTCCAACAGTTTCAGCTATGCAGAAAGTATATGTTTACTTTTATAATGAATTTAAGAGACATTGTTAAAGGTATATTTTGTGTGGAATTATTGATATAAAATATTATATGTTTTGCGAAGCTTTACTCATACAGAAATTTGAAAATATAAGGCCCCAGATCAGACATGTGTAAATGCAGTCTCATTCATGGCACTTATTTTAGTGAGCAAACTACCTTTCATTTAACAACAAAAGATGTTTGAAAACAGTTATCAGGCTAGTATTCAACTGACGCAAAAAGCAGATATGTAAAGAGCAAACTTCTGCAGAAGATTCAAGTTAGGTATGTATGCACATATGTGTATTTTTAATGTAATTTAAAGTTACAAGAGCGACATCAGAGAGCTCTGAAACATGATACTGTCTTAGCACTTAAGGATTATTTAGCTAATTACAGTTTGACTAAAATACTTCCAACCATATGTTTAAATGAATTCTAGAACTGTTTAAGTGATTGTTCATCCATGGCCCACCTTATTCCAGAGAGGATTTAAGGCAGCTTGAAGTATTCTATTGTACTTGATTATCGTAATTTTAGTCTTGAAATCCATAATGACTGAATGGTACACTGAGATTACCACAGTAAAACTTGACACTAGTCGTATGGTTCTCTCCAGAAGTGTTTGAGGTTTAATTATGAGGTTCCTGTTTGTAAAATTAACCCATGGATTTTTTTTTTGGTGGTGCTTTAAAAAATCCTTGTAAAATTACTTTTCTCTGAAAATTGTTTGTTTGAAGCAAAGATCTCTCCTATAAGAAGATGTCGCTTGATTTCTTGTTCAAATAATGAACATTATCATTAGAGCACATTTCATAAACATTCATAATTTGACACTCATATTTACTGTGAGTAAAAGAAACTTTCAAGGATTAACAAAAAGCCTATCTTAGAACGCAAAAGTGAAATTGTTTCTGAACAGCACATTTACTGTTTCATTAAGTTCTTGATCTGTAATTCATTCATAACAAAAAATGTGAATTTGAAATAGGAATTTTTTCTAGAAATTTAAACTTGTGGGAATACTATTAAAGATTGATTTACCTACAATGATTATTTGCTACTTTTGATTACCCTTCCCCCCAAAAATGAATTGTTTTAGTTACTCTGAACTTAATCGACTCATCACTTCGACATTGTCATGATGTGTATTCTCTAAATCCAAGGTCTGTGAACACTTTCTATCCGTGAAACTACCCCTTCCTGGTTTCCCCAATTCCTGTGGTAAATACTTCCTGTACTCGCTCATGGTCACTCAGACCTATATCCATATTTGGAACTAGACTTGATTAGAACTAAAAAGTAGTTCCCTATGCAATGCATTCCTGATATTGAATAGAAAAGAAGCTTGGGTTGTCAATGATGAGCAATAAAAATCCTTTCTAAAGCATATGGAACAGAGGTATGGGCCAATTTTTGTTTTTTGATATTTTGGTGGATTTTTTTGAGGGCGGNTAGATCCATACCGTTTTTTGTTCTTTATCGAGCCCATCTTTGCATGAAATGTTCCCTTGGTATCTCTAGTTTTCTTTAAGAGATCTCTATAGTCTTTCCCATTCTGTTCTTTTCCTCTATTTCTTTGCATTGATCGCTGAGGAAGGCTTTCTTATGTCTTCTTGCTATTAGAGTCAGACACAACTAAGTGTACGCACACGCACACACGTGCCTATGAGAGCCTTTCACATTGGCTCCTGTGTCTTTTTTAGCACGACATCATCCATCTTTGCTTTCTGAGGTAACATGTCCCATTCTCGTCTTATATATTTTCCAGCTCCTTCACAGGGCCCCGGTTCCTTTACCTGGGAATGATCTCATACTAATTTTTTAAATAGCACTTCTGTAATCAGGAAAAAGTATCACGTACATTATAAATNACGTGCCTATGAGAGCCTTTCACATTGGCTCCTGTGTCTTTTTTAGCACGACATCATCCATCTTTGCTTTCTGAGGTAACATGTCCCATTCTCGTCTTATATATTTTCCAGCTCCTTCACAGGGCCCCGGTTCCTTTACCTGGGAATGATCTCATACTAATTTTTTAAATAGCACTTCTGTAATCAGGAAAAAGTATCACGTACATTATAAATATTTGTCCTTTAGAAAAACTTAATATCCAGTACACATTCTCAGTGCCCATTGTTAACCTTTGATTTTTTCTCTTAGTCAGCATGTGTGTTTGCATACATAGGACACAGGTTTATTTTATATACATTCTATCTAAAGTGTTTTCAGTTAAAAGGGATTGTGGGCATTTTTTTCAGGTCAGTAGAAATCTTCAGAGTATTGATTTTTTAAGTTGTCTTTATTTATGGCTGTGCTGGGTCTTTATTGCTTTTCTCTAGTTGTGGCAAGCAGCGGGGCCCCTCCCTAGCTGCGGTGCGTGAACTTCTCATTATGGTGGCTTCTCTTGTTGCAGAGCACGGGGTTCAGTAGTTGTGGCACGTGGGCTCAGTTGCGCAGCTTTGGGGCTCTGAGCACAGGCTCAATAGTTCTGGTGCATGGGCTCAGTTGCTTTGCAGCATGTGGGATCCTCCTGGATCAAGGATCTAACCTTTGTCTCCTATATCAGCAGTTGGATTCTTTACCACTAAGCCCACAAGCCGAGAGCATTGGTTTTTAAATGGCTTCATAGTGTTCAGTTTCCTAGGACTTTTTCTCTTTTTCAACTGTCTTAAGTAATGATTTATCTGCCATCTTGGGACATAAATCTTAGAGAAACAGGTTTACCGGAGAAGCATTTTTAAGTCTACTTATACACACTGGATATATTCATTATCATACAAAAGACACTAGATAAACTAGTGCATTCAAAGTCGGGAGTCCTTAGAAGTCTTACCTCTTGCACTTTACTAAGTACTAATAGCTTCATGGTGTTTGAACAGATTATTCAATATTTTTGTGCCTTAGTTTACTCATCTTATTTAGAACAGAAAAAATAACTTCTCTTAGGAGTAAAGAATCAAAAAGTGTTTCTGCTCATTCCTTGAGAATCAAAAGAAATAGTTTGGTCCTACATATTTTCTACAGGTATGTTCCAGGGTTCAGGTGTAAAACAGTGAATGAGTAGAATCAGCGAATGCTTTTTGTGGGACTTATTTTATCTGCTCCTGCTGCTCCCGTCTCTATTAATATATCTCAGATAATGGTGACAAGTACTGGAAGAGCAGTGAAGCAGGGTAAGGAGACGAGATTAGGGGAGAGGACCTCCGCTGGAAGCCTTGGTCAGGAAGGCTCTGTGTGTAAAATGAGGAAGAGAGCCACGGTGATCTGCACTAAGAGCTCTCCATGAACAATATGGACAACGCTCATGGGCCTGGCCAGGAGTGTCAATCCAGACATTGTGGCTGAAGCCTAGAGCGTAAGAGATGAGGACAGAGAGGAGTAAATCACAAAGAGCCTTGCAGGCTGCAGTCAGGAGTGTGGATTTTATTCTTAGAGAAATGGGAAGGATTAAACAGAGAAGTGACAGGGCTTTGTGAACTGTGAAGTGTACTGTAGGAGAGATCCTATATTATTTTAAATACTGCTACTGTTACCACCATGATAACCACCTAGTTTACTCGCTAAGCTGTAAAAAATGTCAGTTTGATTCCTGCATAGTATCCAGTATTGCACATCATTGGCCGCTGAAAGTCTGATCAAGATATTAGTTTAGCTAAAAAGTTCATTTGGGTTTCCCTGCCGCTGTTATTAAAAAAACCCTAACAACCTTATTGGCTAATGCAATATATTAATTGCAAAGAACACTTCAGTAGTCTTCTTGTGTGCTCTTGAATGATTAATTTTGGTTTTACATATCTGATGATGAGCTATGTGTATGGCAGCTTTTTAAATTAACCAGAGGTTAATTTAACCTTTAAACTACTGCTTCTTTAAACTACTCATGGCTTATTTTAATGAAGCTGCTGAATCATTGCATCTTATTTGCAGCTTAGAAGAGCATATAGCCAAAAACAAAATCAGAACTTTTAGATGCAGTTTTTAAAGGGAGAAAATCACTCATTTTGCATTGCGGTATAGTCTGTGTGGATACCTTTTTTTAAAACCCATTTTGGCTCTGGAAATTATAGAACTATCTTTTTCTGCTGTTTATTCAAATTTTACCACGTGCGGATGCTCTTCTAAGAACTTGTCGTTTAGTCGCTCAGTCATGTCCTGCTCTTTGCAGCCTATGGACTGAAGCATGCTAGGCTTCCCTGTCCTTCGCCATCTCCCAGAGTTTGCTCAAACTCATGTCCATTAAGTCAGTGACACTATCCATCTAGTCCTCTGTCACACCCTTCTCCTCCTGCCCTCAGTCCTTCCCAGCATCAGGGTCTTTTCCAGTGAGTAAGTTCTTCACATCAGGTGCCCAGAGTATTAGAGGTTCAGCTTCAGCATCAGTCCTTCCAGTGAATATTCAGGGTTGGTTTCCTTTAGGATTGACTTGTTTGATCTTGCAGTCCAAGGGACGTCCAAGAGTCTTCTCTGGCACCACAGTGTGAAAGCATCAATTCTTCAGCACTCACCCTTCTTTGTGGTCCACCTCTCAGAACCATACATGACTACTGAAAAAACCATAGCTTTGACTATACAGACCTTTGTCAGCAAAGTGGTGACTTTGCTTTCTAGTATGCTGTCTAGGTGTGTCAGAGCTTCTCTTCCAAGGAGCAAGCATCTTTGAATCTCATGGCAGGAGTCACAACCCACAGTGATTTTGGAGCCCAAGAAAATAAAAGTCTGTCACTGTTTCCATTGTTTCCCCATCTATTTGCCATGAAATAATGGGACTGGATGCCATGATCTTAGATATTTGAATACTGAGTTTTAAGCCAGCCTTTCACTCTCTTCTTTCACCTTCATCAAGAGGCTCTTTAGTTCCTCTTTGCTTTCTGTCATTAGGTTGGTGTCATCTGCGAATCTGAGGTTATTGATATTTCTCCCGGCAGTCTTGATTCCAGCTTGTGATTCATCCAGCCTAGCATTTCTCATGATGTACTCTGCATATAAGTTAAATAAGCAGGGTGTCAGTATACAGCCTTGGCGTACTCCTTTTCCAGTTTTCAGCCAGTCCTTTGTTCCACATCTGGTTCTAACTATTGCTTCTTGACCTGCATACAGGTTTCTCAGGAGGCAGGTAAGGTGGTCTGGTATTCCCATGTCTTTGAGAATTTTCCAGTTTGTTGTGATCCATATAGTCAAAGGCTTTAGCATAGTCAATGAAGCAGAAGTAAGTGTTCTTTTAGAATTTGCTTGTCTTTTCTATGATCCAAAGGATGTTGGCAGTTTGATCCCTGTGCCTTTTCTAAATCCACCTTAAACATCTGGAAGTTCTTGGTTCACATGCTGTTGAAGCCTAGCTTGGAGAATTTTGAGCATTGCTTTGCTAGCATGTAAAATGAGTGCAGTTGTGCAGTAGTTTGAACATTCTTTGGCATTGCCTTTGGGATTGGAATGAAAACTGACATTTTTCCAGTCCTGGGGCCACTGCTGAATTTTCCAAATTTGCTGGCATATTGAGTGCAGCACTTTTAACAGCATAGTTTTTTAAAGCTAGACCTTTTAACTCTCAGTGGTAGACATAGGTGCAGTCTTAATTTATTCTGACTCCCAGTCTAGCCCTCTTCTCCATACCTCACGGATATAGAAGCTGGCTGAGGGCTATGCTTTTGTGAACTGCGGCACAAAAAGCAATCTCCTCCTCCTTTTTAAAGTGATTTCAGTGGGTCAGTAAGTGTCCCAGTCATCTTGACAACCAAATTTTCCAGGATATCTCCTAGGGGTGATATTGGCCCCTTTGACAACTACAGCCCTTCGTGGAGAATAGTGAGAGTCTCTACTTGGTGTCCGTAGGGGTAGAGAGATTTAGAAAATTGAGTTTACTAAAGTTGTGAACTTTAATAACTTCCTGATTATATGAAAGAGTTAACAAATGGAAAGAATCTGCTCTGACAGCCAAAGTTTTGTGATTGGGTGAACAGTGGATCCATTCACTGTGAAGGGGAATTTAGAGGAATAAGAAGAACTTGGGGGTGAGATGTGAGTTGCCTGGAGGGCGTCTGTAGCAAGCAGAAGTTAGAAATGTAGGCTGATTGGTTGGAGCTGGAGATTGATTTCAGGTTGTTGAAGTCAGTGGGTAGATGAGATCACTTAGAGAATATAGGATAAGACAGCCAAGATAGAACCTTGAAAGATGTCAACATTGGAATAAATATGAGTCATTGAATTAAAGGCGGAAAGAAAGGACATTTGGAAAGACAGGAAAACAAATGTGTGAAAGCTAAGAGGTGTGAAGTGCTAAGTGTGCAAATTCCTTTCTTGCAGATTTAGCGTGTTATTTTATAAATACTAATTTTAGTATAAAGGCATGCTAAATTATTCCCCACCTCTGTCCTCCCAGTTTTCATGTTAAATTTCCCCTCTGAGTCGTCTTTGGGATTTGGGCATGTCCCACTAATTAACCATCAGGAACAGGCTTACCCTCAGTTTGAGAGACGCAGGGACGGGTCTCCACAGCCCTCTGTAATGCTGACAGTGGCTGGCTTTCTCCCAGGGGCATTAGTAATTTTGACTCAGCTCAAGGAATCCTATTGAGATTTATTATGAACCAGTTTTGTTTTTTTAAGAGACAGGGAAAAGAATATTTAAAAACTAAATGAATTTTCTCAACTATAGTATATATTTTTGTCCATTTCCTTCATGAACTCTGGTTATGTCTAAAACATAGCTTAGGCAAAATGTAGTTTAAGAAAAACTTTGAACTTATGCAATAGTTGAGAAACAGTGAAAACACATAAATCCATCTAGATTTTAAAGTTTTTTTTACCGTATTTTCACGTGTGGTACTCTGGCTTAGAAGTAGTTGGCATATTTAGGGAACCAAAAGGAAGGACCTCAGTGTGGCTGGACCCCCGTAATTAGAGGCTAGAGGGCTGTGTGAACTGGAGATGGGTAAAGCCATGGTAGACAGTTTGGATTTTACCAAAAAGGCAATGAAAAGTTATTGAAGGGCCTTACTTAGGGAACTCTTGCTGTTATTGTTCTCTAGAATTCTCTCAAATCCTTATGGTAAAGGAAGAAAGGGGGAAGTGAGAGCGAGGGAGGTGAGGGATGTCTTACAACCATCTAGAAGTGAAGTGAAGTAAAAGTTGCTCAGTCGTGTCTGACTCTGTGACCCCATGGACATACACTCCAGAAATTCTCCAGGCCAGAATACTGGAATAGGTAGCTCTCCCCTTCTCCAGGGAATCTTCCCAACCCAGGGATCGAATCTGGGTCTCCTACATTGCAGGCAGATTCTTTACCAGCTGAGCCACAAGGAAAGCCCTTTAACCATTGTTACTGCAGTACTTCCAGCTTGGGCATCTCCATACTCTTGGAGACATGTGCCTGTGTTTTTCACATCCTTCACAGACACAGAAGCCTGTGAATAGTTCAGCTTGATGGTGGACCAGGCCCCTTTGAAAGCACCATCTCGATTCCTGGGAGGAAGCAGAGTGGGCTGGAGAGTTGATTCTCAGTGCTGCATTTGGTATCATTTGGGCATTGTTGGAAGGTCATGAGTTGTTCTGTGAAGGGATTAACCTCTGTTGCTTGTAAGGACTGGGCTTCCCTGGTGGCTTAGATGGTAAAGAATCTGCCTGCAGTGTGGGGGACCTGGGTTCAATCCCTGGGTTGGAAAGATCCCCTGGAGAAGGAACTGGCAACCCGCTCCAGTATTTCTGCTATGAGAATTCCGTGGACAGAGGAGCCTGGAGGGCTAAAGTCCACGGGGTTGCAGAGTCAGACACGACTGAGCGAACAGCACATACATGTACACCACAGACGCACAAGCAAACTGAAGCCTCACGCTCAACTCAAACTCAGCTTGTATCTGGTTCCAAATCTTCAGGTGGATTTCAGATAGTTCTTTATTGCTAAAATGAATTGAAGTGATTCATGAATTCTAGTTTGGTTGACTGCATTTCTTTTAGCTGTGTGTGTGTGCACTCACGTATGTGTACTGTTACATACTTTAGAAACATTAGTTTTCTTATGTACAGATCATGGCCACAGTCTGCTGGTTCTGTTGGTTCTGTCTGACTTGGTGGATTAGTAAGGTTAGTAAATTGGCAGCCTTACTTTTCTGTCATTCAGCCTTCCATGGAAATGTTTTATTAATAGTGCTTTTTGTGTATTAAGGATAGTTTTATATATCCATTGATTTCTTTAAACTTAGTTTTATGTTTACCAGAATTATACGTGTCAAATTGAAGGAGGCAAAAAGTTATAGAAAGGTTCTGTAAGAAAAAGAACAATCCTCCACACTTTTCCTGCTCTCTAGAGGTACAGCCTCTTTTGATCAATTGTTTTGGAATCTTTCTCCACAACTTTAATGAACATACTAATACTTACATGACACATCCATGATTTCACCATGTTACTTATAACACTGCCTCAGTAGCTGCTTTTATTTTTTTTTACTCATTGTAAAGTCAGTAACACAATAAATACGTATTTAGTAACCCTGTGCATGTTAAGCTAACGTGTTTATTAAGACTTTTTATTTCTTAAAGTAATTTTCTTAGCCTTTTAGCAATGTTCTAGGCACATGTATTGTCTGCCTGCTCAGTCATGACTTAGAAGCCATTCGTAAATTTTACACTTCTCTACATTTTGAATTAATTGATTAAAAAGTTGGATCACAGGTGACATACAGTAGTATAAGGATAATTAAGCTTAGTGCAAAGCAAATTTAGCCATAAGAAATAAATTCTAATGCAGAAGTTTTAAGGGATACTATTTCCTTGTTTTTGATCCCCCAAATCTTGGTTACATTAAATAAAAATTGGTGAATTTGAAGGTATAAATGAAAGAAATAAAAGGATGTTTATTGTTGAACTTAGGCTTTAAAATAAGAACTATGTGATAAAAGTTTTTATTTATACATTTTGTAATGTTATTTAAATAGTTCTTGTTTATTGTTTTACTTAATAATTATACTTAACTATATTTTTAAAACAATAAATCAAAATAATATTTAAAGTTTGTGTATTAGAGATGGAGAGGGAGGGCAGAGAGAAAATACAAGCATGTCCTGAAGAGCTTCAGCACTGGGACTGGATTAAAGCCTGCTGAGGAATGTCTGCCACTTGTTACTGACTGTATTCCTCTAAGTATGGTTTATTAGTTTATATGTTCAGCAGAATCTTATCTGCCTGATGTATTAATTAAGAGAAATGATTGTAGCATGCTTCCCCTTTCCCTCACAAAAGCAATTTGTATATGTAGTCTCTTTGGCAGGGTAATGCAAGATGGGCGGGTCATGGTGAAGAGGTCTGACAGAATGTGGTCCACTGGAGAAGGGAATGGCAAACCACTTCAGNATGGACGTGAGTCTGAGTGAACTCTGGGAGTTAGTGATGGACAGGGAGGCCTGGCGTGCTGTGATTCATGGGGTTGCAAAGAGTCGGACACTACTGAGCGACTGAACTGAGTCTCTTCTGCAGCTGTGTTTTTTCTTCTGTGACCAGTATTTCATGTGTAGTAGCTGGAAAGTCACTTCTTCCACCACTGAGCAGGAGCTGAAAATAATCTCTGTTGCATAGCACCCTAATATTTCCTGCAAAATAGCCATTAAACATTCCCAGTCTTTACCCAGCATAGACGTGTTTTATCATTGTTATTATTTGTGGAATACAAATAGGAAGATTATATATTCATAGGATTTATTGTGAGTGTGTATTCACTGTTTGCAGAGGAGCAGTCTGCATTACCCTCTACCCTTCAAAATAAATAAAAAAGTAATGGAAAGGAATGATCCAGAATTTGGGTCCCATCTTGCCAGGTAATTAAAGAGAAAATGTAACAGCCATCTGGGAGTAACTCACCTGTAGTTGATCCAAACTTATTGTTGTAGAAAGGATATTTAGAAGTAAATTTATGCGTCTTTGAATTTTGAGAACCTGTGTTTGAGGGCATTTCCCTTTGATTAATGAAGATGTGGTTTTAATGTGATCAAAAGATTTACAAGCTGACAGAGGCGAACTGTGTGTAGGTGACTGATTCNCCTGTAGTTGATCCAAACTTATTGCTGTAGAAAGGATATTTAGAAGTAAATTTATGCGTCTTTGAATTTTGAGAACCTGTGTTTGAGGGCATTTCCCTTTGATTAATGAAGATGTGGTTTTAATGTGATCAAAAGATTTACAAGCTGACAGAGGCGAACTGTGTGTAGGTGACTGATTCGGGCATAGAGATTGATCAAAACAGATCGTATCAAACCATGTCAAGAAATAACATACCTGTTCATGATCTATCGGCTTCTTGTTAAAACTCATTTACATGTTCTTTGCCCCTAAATGTTTATTTGTAAACAGACATGCAGCTCTCTATATCTCAAACTTTAGAGAAGAAACATTCTAACACTTTCTTCCAGTGAGGTCTTAGGTGAAGGTCAAAGGAAGTGTTACGATGCTGTGCGGCAGAGAGATTTTATGTTGATCGGGAAAACAGAGTAGGGTTGGGATGTCTGAGACCTACCTCTGCCCAGGCAGTGGGTGCCAGGGGCGGTTACCTGTAGGAGTTTGGAACTCCCAAGTTGAAGGTCACTGAACTAAGTGATCTTTAAGGTTCTTCTCAAAAGTGTTAATCTTTTGGTATCTTACATGAGGTTGTTTAGGGAGGGTGGGTATAACTTCTTTTATTTAGTGAGAGAAATTGTAACTTCTGACATGTTCCCGTTCCTTCCATCATTTACCTTGTTAACTGTGTTTAGTCATGGTGACTTCTTTGAATAGTGGATACCCACCTTTTGCCTGATGTAATTGAAACGTTGTCTTCTGCTTCCCACAAAAAATTAAGAACTTTCAGAAGTTCATTGTCCCCAGAATTTATCGAGTGAGTTCCTTCGTAGAGAATAGCTATATCCAGGCAGAAAAAGTACACCATGAAACCATCATTTAAAGAATTTGCAGATCTGTCGGGGAGATGTGCCCAAGGCTCTCTCCAAGGTTCCCTCCAGCCCTGAGCCCTCGGGCCTGACTGAGGAGGAGGATGGGTGTGCCTGCGGGACGCTTAGCAGCAAGCAGCATGAACTTTGAAAAAGCGCATCTGGTGAGACCTAGAGAGTGGGCCTGTTGCCAGTGTTTTTTGGCTAAGCCCCTTACTAACTTTTTACCTCAGTTTCCTCAACTGATAAAGGTGTCTGTTAACTGGAGGTATAGTCTGGTGATTATGGACACTTTGGATCAACCTGAGCCTGAGCTGGTTTTACCCTTTAGTATTTCGAGCCAGTTTCTTGAAGTCATTCAGCTTTACCTGTAAATGGAAGTAATATAATGTCCTTGGAGAATTGCTTGAAAAGATCCCATAGATGACAGATTCTGCTGCTTAGGAGGGGCCCTGGCAGCACTAGCAGGCCACCAGCATCAGCACCATCACATTCCTCTCCAGATGGGGGTTATGAGCGCAAGGGGATTAAAAAGGTGTTTTGAAAAGTACAAAGTGTTCTATAATTCTATGGTCATTTCTCATATTTGTGGATTTCCTAGGACTGGTTTTGAAACTCATGTGAAATAACTTGCTCAAGCCTGGTTTTCTTGTCAAATTAGGATTTAGAAAGTACGTCTTCTGTCCGCCTCCTTTTCCTCACTGGTTCCTTGCGCTGTGTCTGCAGGTAGAGCAGGCGGAGCGCAGTGAAGGCGTGTCGCTGCCGCCATGCCGTTCCCATTCGGGAAGTCTCACAAGTCCCCTGCAGACATCGTGAAGAACCTGAAGGAGAGCATGGCTGTGCTGGAGAAGCAAGACATTTCCGACAAAAAGGCAGAAAAGGTATGTATTTGGCTTTATTTTATATTTTTAATCTTTAGATTAGGAGCACATGTAAAACAAATTATGAGCTGATTTCTAAAAAGCAGTAAATTCAGTTTGCGTTTATTTAAGGTTTGTAAAATACAGTCCAACTAAGTAGCGCTTGCTGGTGCTATTTAAATTCCACGTGTTTTCTCCTGTTCTGCCATCTAACACATATCTAACTTTTTTCTCAAGTTTTTCTCTTGAGGTTTCCAATTTTATTTTAACTTTTGGGGTTGTTGTTGTTGATGTGGTTTATCTGATTTCTAAAATCAGTGTTTCCACTGGTAGTCTGCCATGGGAGATACCTCTCCTAATTTTGTGTTTCCAGTATCCCCGACAAGTATCTTCTACCCAGTCATCACAGTCTAAAATGTGACTTTCATCCCACTTTGTCCCCCGCCTCGAGAAGCATCAACTTTCACGAAATAGCATGAACCTCTACTGCTTCCTGAGAGGTTTAGGAATTGATCCCGACTTCCTTTCCTACTTGACAAAAATTCTCATGACATTACAGACAGTAGCAGTAGCCTCCTGAGGGCTCTTTTCTGAAATGTCTCCCCTCCTTTAACCCTTCAGTTCAGCCTTCTCGCGTAGTGCATGAGACCCTTGGTGGCCTGGCCTGCGTGGCTCTCCGTGGACTTTACCCTTCTTCCTTGCTCTGTGTGCTCTGCCAGTCTCGTCCCCTCTCTGTTCATGGAAGCAGTTAACAGCAGTCAACCAGCTGCACCGTCTTTGTCTTGTTCCACTGCCCTGCACCAGTTTCCCTTAGCCCTCATTCGTTTTTCAGAACCAGCCTCTTCATCTGGTTTTCCCAAATGGCTTTCCAGAATGCTCCCTCTCCTGACCTTATCCTTACCCCCTAAAACAAATATCCACCATTTGGCCACCTCCTTTGGAAATAGCCAGACTGCTGCTGTCTTCAACATGGCTTTATTTGCATCATATTTTTGTCTTCCTTTCTAGACTTTGAGCTCTTTGGTCCATCTGTCGTTTCTGGCCCACCTTTGCCCTCCATGGTACCTGTCTCCCCATGGGCTGAACGCCTGAAAATTCATTGGATGAGTGCTTGAGTGGAACATTTTCCATCCTGTGTTTTATTTTAGGAAGTTGTTTTCTGTTTTGAGTTGACAGTTAAATTGCATCATTTCTACCATCTTTTTAAGTTTGAGATTCTGTGGTTTACCTGTATTCTTATAAACAAAAGGATATCACAGTCATGGGATTAAGATTTTTAATTATAGGCTATTTAGTTATTTACTTCCTGTCATTGGAAGCAGTGTACAATTAGTGAAGTTTGGTATAATGCAGCTTTTCTTTAGACCTTCCATAGAAAGTCTGTAGACAGTTTCTTGTATACCTTAGTAAGATATGTAGGTAACTGTTAATATGATGAAGTGAACTTCTTTAAAAAATGGCTGTTATATTATTTTGGTTGAAGTATACAAAGAAAATCTGGCCTCATACAGATGCATAATTGGGAAAGAGGAGTATTTTAATAGCCTTTCAGATTTTTGAAGTTTCTGATACCACACAAATATTCACCAGTTGATAGTTTCTTAGTTGTAATAGACTCAAAGTGTATAAATGAACTTCTCATACTCTCTACTTTGAAGAGGTCCTTTATCCATACATAACTTTGTTACAGGCATTGGTCATTTAGAAAGCGTTGAATCATTGACTTATATCTTCCAAATGTTGACACATTATTCAGTATCAAAAATTCACACTTTAAAATTACACTACGGTGATCTCAGAAAAGTAAAACTTTTGGAAAGTGGTCAAACTTCATCGTGTTGTATTCAAATCTCAAAATTCAAGTTTGGCAACAAATACTATTTGTGGTTGTTTTTCTTAAGGTGACAGGTTCACTTTGTTTATTTTTGAAAAAATATCTGCCAAGGATACAAGCCTGAATAATTTGTCAGATTTTCTTTCAAGGAAAAGTGATAGTGCATGAAGAAAACTGCTTGTTCAGCTCATAGCCCAAGCATCATTATACAAATACTTTTCTTCAAGACAAGCAGCCATACTCCTGGAAGGGGCAACAGGTGCTTTGTGTGTACTTCCCATTCAGTTCAGTTCAGTTCAGTCTCAGTTGTGTCCGACTGCTTGCAACTGCATGAACTGCAGCATGCCAGGCCTCCCTGTCCCTCACCAACTCCCAGAGCCTACCCAAGCTCATGTCCATTGAGTCGGTGATGCCATCCAACCATCTCATCCTCTGTCGTCCCCTTCTCCTCCTGCCCTCAGTCTTTCCCAGCATCAGGGTCTTTTCAAATGAGTCAGCTCTTCGCATCAGGTGGCCAAAGTTTTGGAGTTTCAGCTTCAACATCAGTCCTTCCAATGAACACTCATGACTGATTTTCTTTAGGATGGACTGGTTGAATCTCCTTGCAGTCCAAGGGACTCTTGAGTCTTCTCCAACACCACAGTTCAAAAGCGTCAATTCTTCGACGCTCAGCTTTCTTTATAGTCCAACTCTAACATCCATACATGACTACTGGGAAAACCATAGCTTTGACTAGAAGGACTTTTGTTGGGAAAGTAATGTCTCTGCTTTTTCATATGCTGTCTAGGTTGGTCATAACTTTCCTTCCAAGGAGTAAGCGTCTTTTAATTTCATGACTGTGATCACCATCTGCAGTGATTTTTGGAGCCTCCCAGAATAAAGTCAGCCACTGTTTCCACTGTTTCCCCATCTATTTGCCATAAAGTGATGGGACCGAATGCCATGATCTTAGTTTTCTGAATGTTGAGCTTTAAGCCAGTCACATCAAATGTTCTTGCGTGCATATATTCAGAGGTCAAAATTAAATGAATTATTTTTCTGCTTCCTCATACTACTCTTAAGTGAAACAGTTTTTTAAACTGAGTGCGTGAGGATGAAAAAACTACAATGATAGCGGTTTTAACTCGGGCAAGAGGTCAGCACCATCATTGCAAATGGTTGCAGTCGAAAAGGGCAAATTATGTATTTACATTGATATGAAAACAGTTTTGACCTTATTGACCCCTTGAAAGGGTCTCAGGGAACCTTTTTCAGTAACACAGGTTGAGAATTCCTGCTCTAAACCTAAGCAAGAATAGACCTCCTGCTATTAGGATAAACAAAGCAAAGAGAATTAGTTGAACTTTTGAAAAATAAGTTTTGTTTCAAAGAAAGGGGACAACTCTGAAGACCAGTTGATACAAAGTACTTATTCTGGAGTAGATTAGGAATAGAGAGGAAGACCCTGAGCTTTGTGGTTTCGCTTTCTTGTCAAGATTCAGGAGACATTGCTAATACAAGTGGTAAAAAGGGAAGTGAGACCTGAAGACAATGGAAAGCTAAAATATTACCACTAAATTAAACAGCCTGAAAAACTACTTTGATATCATATTTAAAACTGAAAACTTGAAGGTTAGGATGCTTTGTATGATTTGTTATCTAGCATTGTTATGGAAATTCTAGGCAATGCATAAAGAAATGGTTTAGAAATTAAAAATACATCTATTGCAAATAAAGAAGGGAAATTACAGTGTTGACATATTTGTATATCTAATTTTTTAAAACGTATTTTATTTGTAGTAACAACAAATAAATAGGGATCTGGGAATACTTTTATCAGGAGGTATGCAGAACCTTGTCCATGTCATTGGACAGAATAGAGTTCAGATATCAAATGAATTTTTAAGCTTAAAGCAATTCCATTCACTTCACAGCAGGATCTTTTTGTACCTTGACAAAAAATGATTTTGAAGTTCTTGAAGAATAAAGAGCTGTAAAGTTGTACTGGAATTTAAGGAATATGAATTCTACTTTGTTTTGAAGCAAAGCACACATTTCATACATCACGATCATGAGTAGTGAGACACCATCCTTCTAGTTGTTCAGGCCAAAAGACTTGAGTCATCCGTGACTCCTTTCATACTTCCCAAACCCAATTCATGAGCAAGTTCATCCACTTTATTGGGAAGGGAGTGTTAAAAAGCGAGAATCTAATGACCCCTTCACCCCATTTTCCTGGTTCCCACTCTGGCCTAAGCTAGTATCTTTGCTCTGCATTGCTGCAGTGTTCTAACTGGTCCCCCACAGCCATAATGATTCTTTCAAAACATGCGTCAAATAATATTTCCCTTAGAGTAAAAGTGAAAATCCTTACAGGAGCTGAACTAAGTTCTACAGGTCACATCCTGCCTAGGCCTGTTTTTGTAAGGCTCATGAGATAAGAATGATTTTTACATTTCTAAAGGATTGGTTTTAAAAGCAAAGAAAACTGTAGCAGAGACTATGTGGCCTGTAAAGCTTAAAATATTTCCTGTTTGGTGTTTTTAACTAAAAATAAATGCCTGTCCTTGCCCTGGTCAGTCAGGCCCGTCCCTTCTCCTTGTACTCCCCCCAGCATTGGCTTGCTTTTTCTCCTGCATTCTAGTCCACCCCTGCCTTGAGGCTTTTGCATTGGGCTGATCCCTTTGCCTGGAATGTTCTCCCCCCAACTCTCTGCTTGGTTTGCCCTCTTGTAGCCTTCAAGTCTTTGCTCAAATATTGCTTTCACCCAACCCTCTTTTTAAAGTGCAGCCTCAGTTCAGTTCAGTCGCTCAGTCGTGTCCGACTCTTTACAACCCCATGAATCGCAGCACGCCAGGCCTCCCTGTCCATCACCACCTCCCAGAGTTCACTCAAACTCAGGTCCATCAAGTTGGTGATGCCATCCAGCCATCTCATCCTCTGTTGTCCAATTCCTCCCAGCATCAGAGTCTTTTCCAATGAGTCAGCTCTTCACATGAGGTAGCAAAGTACTGGAGTTTCAGCTTTAGCATCATTCCTTCCAAAGAACATCCAGGGCTGATCTCCTTTAGAATGGACTGGCTGGATCTCCTTGCAGTCCAAGGGACTCTCAAGAGTCTTCTCCAACACCACAGTTCAAAAACATCAATTCTTCGGGCACAGCTTTCTTCACAGTCCAACTCTCATATCCACACATGACCACTGGAAAAACCATAGCCTTTACTAGACCCCAGCATTCCTGTTTACCCGATCTTGCTGTTTTCTGTGTATCACTTAACGTATTTAATATACTTAATGATTTTTTAAAATTAGTTCTTCCCTCTGTTAGAACATAAGCCTTCCAAAGACAGCTCCATAATTACTTTTTATTTATTGAAAATGGAATTCAGAGTTAACATGAAACACTGTCAGCTTGTATCTCTTCTAAACTCTTTAGTGTCTACTGAATAGGATAAAACATGTATTACTGAGGATGTTGTAATAATTTGTATGTTGAGTTTATGACCAATAAGAGAGTATCCCAACCTGGTATCTTCTGAATTTTATGATGGTGGCCAAGTATCATATTCCTTACAGTACTACCACTCACACAAACAGATAAATGACTCTTCTCAAGAGGTCTACCCTGTTAGTCCTAGTATCTTCCATATTGTTTTGTGTTTATTTTCTTCCTGTGTAGTTCAGGATGCTCAGTGGACACTTTTCATGATTGGATGAATAATTATACCCAGTGGATCTAATTAATCGATAATCAAGCACCTAGGCAGGTTTTTGGTGACCTATTGGAGCATACTGTCCCCAGCTCGAAACTGTTGATAACATTTATTATCACTGAAGAAGGGCTTAATTAACAGAGCTTGTGAATGACAGAAATTGGAGAAGAGTAGAAGACTCTGTAGGTGACTAAATCAGGCACCAAAGAAGGGTGAATTAGCTGGAGAAGGAGGGCAGGAGGAAGGATATGATTGTAACTGATAAAGTGCAGCACAGATACAAGTATTGCTCTGTATCAGGGTCTGAAAAAGCAGATGGGATACCAAAGGAGAAAATAAAATATAATTACTAAAAGTGTTTGATTAAACCAAAAGAAGGCAGAAAAAGAGGAAAGAACAGCATTATAGAATGGGTAGAACAAATGGAAAACAAATACCAAGATAGTAGACTCAAATGTACTGTATTAACAATCACATTTAATATAAATGTCTGAATACTCCAGTTAAAAGACAGTGCTTGTCAGGTTGGATATGAAAGTCCTAACTGAGTAAATTTACAGATTATCATATTAAGAGAAGTATGTCAGAAAGAGAAAGACAAATACCATATGACATCACGTCTATGTGGAATTTTTAAAAAAATGATATAAATGAACTAATTTACAAAACAGGAATAGACTCACAGATGTAGAAAACAAACTTGTGGTCTCCAGAAAGTATAGCAGGGATAAATTGGGAGTTTGGGATTAACATACACATTCAGTTCAGTTCAGTTCAGTCGCTCAGTCGTGTCCCGACTCTTTGCTACCCCAGGAATCGCAGCACACCAGGCCTCCCTATCCATCACCAACTCCTGAAGTTCACTCAAACTCACGTCCATTGAGTTGGTGATGCCATCCAGCCATCTCATCCTCAGTCGTCCCCTTCTCCTCCTGCCCCCCAAATCCCTCCCAGCATCACAGTCTTATCCAATGAGAACTCTTCGCATGAGGTGGCCAAAGTACTGGAGTTTCAGCTTTAGCATCATTCCTTCCAAAGAAATCCCAAGGCTGATCTCCTTCAGAATGGACTGGTTGGATCTCCTTGCAGTCCAAGGGACTCTCAAGAGTCTTCTCCAACACCACAGTTCAAAAGCATCAATTCTTCAGCGCTCAGCCTTCTTCACAGTCCAACTCTGACATCCATACATGACCACTGGAAAAACCATAACCTTGACTAGACGGACCTTAGTTAGCAAAGTAGTGTCTCTGCTTTTTAATATGCTATCTAGGTTGGTCATAACTTTTCTTCCAAGGAGTAAGCATCTTTTAATTTCATGGCTGCAGTCACCATCTGCAGTGATTTTGGAGCCCCCCAAAATAAAAGTCTGACACTGTTTCCACTGTTTCCCCGTCTGTTTCCCATGAAGAGATGGGACCAGATGCCATGATCTTTGTTTTCTGAATGTTGAGCTTTAAGCCAACTTTTTCACTCTCCTCTTTTACTTTCATCAAGAGGCTTTTTAGTTTCTCTTCACTTTCTGCCATACGGGTGATGTCATGCTTTACTATATATAAAATAGATAAATAACAAAGACCTGCTGTACAGCACAGGAAACTATATTCAGTATCTCATAATCTAAAATGGAAAAGAATCTGAAAAAGAATGTTACATATGTGACTGAAATCACTTTATTGTATAATTGAAATCACTTTGCTGTACACCTGAAAAGAAACTAGCATACTATTATAAATTTTAACTATACTTCAGTTTTTTAAAATGGTTACAAAGAGGAAAAGTCTTGACTGTATGTGCCTACAAGAAATGCACTTTGAAGACAAGTAAAAGGATGGAGAAAGATATATCATGTTAACACTTGTCAAAAGAAAACTGAAATAGCTTTATTAATATCAGACAAAAATAGACTTCCGAGAAAATAGTATCAGGGATAGTTATTTCATGATAAAATAGGGGTCAGTTAATCCAAGGGACATTACAACCTTAAATGTTTATGCAGCTAATAATAGGTTTAAAACAAAGCAAAAACTGATAAAACTATTAAGTGAAACAGTTAAATCCACAATTAAAATTGGAAATTTTGATACCTCAATCTCAGTGATTGATAAGTCTGTTAGGCACACCAATAGATCAGTGGGACAGAAGAGAGAATCCAGAANTAATAATAGGTTTAAAACAAAGCAAAAACTGATAAAACTATTAAGTGAAACAGTTAAATCCACAATTAAAATTGGAAATTTTGATACCTCAATCTCAGTGATTGATAAGTCTGTTAGGCACACCAATAGATCAGTGGGACAGAAGAGAGAATCCAGAAATAAAACCTACATGTGTATGGAAATTTTTTGCCAAAGATGAAAATGCAGTTCAGTGGAGCAAGGATAGTAGTTTTAATAATTGGTGCTGAAACAACCTGATAGCCACATGTGCAAAAAATATGTTGGACCCATGCCTCATGTCATATACAAAAATTAATTCAAAACGGATCACACAACTGAATATAAAACCTAAAATTTTAAAGCTCCTGGGAAACAGGAGAAAAATCTTTATAACCTTGGGATAGGCAAAGAATTCTTAGATGTGATACCAGAAGCATACTCTATAAAAGAATAAAATAATAAATTGTAATTCATCAGCACTAGAACCTTCAAGTCTTCTAAAGACACTGTTAAAAGAATGAAAAGACAAACCACAGACTGAGAAAATCTTTTCAAAGCATATATTTGATGGAAGATTGCATCAAGAATACTTAAAGAACTCTCAAAACTTTATAAGAAAACAATAAAAAGGATTCCGTATACACTTCACCAAAGATGATACACAGATTTCAGATAAACACTTGCAAAGATGTTCATCATAGGAAATTGCAAAGTAAAGCTATGATGAGATAACCACTACACACCTGTCATGATGGCAGGTATTGAAAATACCAGCTATATCAAACGTTAGTGGTTATGGTGAGCAATTAAAACTGCTGGTAGAAATGTAAGATAATAGAGCTACTTTGGAAAACAGTTTGTCAGTTTCTGGAAAAGCTGAACTTAAATCTAGCCATTTCACTCCCATGTATTTACCCAAGAGAGCGAGAAGCATATGTTCATACAGACTCAACATAAATGTTCATAGCAGCTTTATTTGGAAGAGTCCAAAGAAGGAAATAGCCGAGGTGTATGAATAAACCAGTTGTGACACATCCATAGAATGGAATACTAGTCAGCAATAAAAAGGAACAAACTCCTGCTGTATACAGCAGCATGAATGAATCTGAAAGTAATGTGTTAAGTGAAGGAAGCCAGGTTATAAAGAATACATAATGTATGATTCTGTTTATATTACAGAGCCGTGAATAGCCACAGTGACAGAAGGTAGATGAGTGGTGGGCGGGTTAGAGTGGGGTTGGTGGAATGAGGGGATTATAGCAGGATCATGGTAGTCATGGATGTGTTCACTTGTCTTAGAGCTGTGTACCTAAGTCCAGAGTTATCAGCTTGTACACTTTAAATAGGGCTTCCCTGGTGGCTCAGCTGGCAGACTCTGCCTGCAGTGAGGGAGACAGGGTTCAATCCTTGGGTTGGGAAGATGCCCTGGAGAAGGGAAAGGCTACTACTCCAGTATTCTGACCTAGAGAATTCCATGGACCGTATAAATATGGACACTTTAAATATGTGTGTTTTGTTGTATGTTAACTGTAACTCAATTAGAAGGGAAAAGGACTCTCCATGTAGCACCTGAGGTATAGGTGACTTAGAACCATAGATGTTTACCCTAAGAAGGATAGACCATGTAATAAAGCATCCAGAGAGTCTATTGAAAGCCTAGGTCGGAATAGTAGAGAAACAGCAGCCTCAGAGTGACCATCTTGTGCTCTGTGTAGACAAGTCTATACTGAGTTTGTGGAGAAGCTGAAGTGTTGAGAGGGGAGTGACCAGGTTAGCACCAAAAGTCAGAGTCCTGCCATGAGACACAGTTGAGGGAATCGGAGATGCAGAGAGAGAATCAAATTTGAGTCCTAGTGCTCTTAGTAAAATGTTTGTAGGGGCTCATTTTATGTTAGAGAAGCTTCCAGACTGACAGAAGATAGACTTAAGACCTATGAGTGGAGGTAAAACAGGGAGCCCAGTTTCATCTCGGTATTCGGGAAAATAAGTGGAAGTTAGCTTCCACCGGAGGTAGCAAGTTTCCTGTCTCAGGGTTTGTGTTTGTATCGGTTCGGTGATCACTTAGGTCTTATGGAAGGAATTCAAGCTTTGTATGATTGACACATCCTTACAGTGATACAACACCATTACTTTGCAAGGTGCCTTTGTAGAAAATAGGCCCCCATCTTATTTTGAGGTAAAATAGTATCCTCCATCTTATTTTGAGGTAAAATAGTTATTATTCTCATGACCCATGTGAAGAAAGCTTATTTCCAAGGACATTCATTATAGTAGAATCAGAGGTGGTATTCACTCCTAGCTCTGCTAAACCTGTGGTAAAATTTTGTCTTTATCTCCTTTGTTCTTGATATCCGTGGGCATTTTCTCATTCATTTCTTGTGATCTTATAAACAAAATGATAAATATAACATTTGAGTGTTTCTCTTTTAATAGTATGTTGATATTTTTCCTTATTCTGTATGGTACACAGTTGCCATATTAAGAATTGTCTGTAATAGAAATAGATTCCTCCCTTAGGAACTGGGTCATACCTTTTAAAGAGAATTTGAAAACTACTTTCCTTATACCTTTAGAAAAAAGTGGTTTATCTTACCATCTTTATTTTTAGGTAACTGGAGCATGGGAGTTGGGTGGAATGGAATTTGTTCTCTCATTGCTCACAGCCACAGAGATCTGGTATACATAATGACTGTTTACACACTCTTTGCCACTGCATGCTATATAAAGAAGGTATAGCTGCCTTGCTCAGCTCTTACTTGGTTCTCTTCATCACTGTGAATGCATGTGTTCACAGGATTGAATAGCTATATTCACTCATTTCATGAGAGGACTAAGTTTGCTGGCATATTTAAGAGGGGGGGAAGGGAGTAGTCTTTTCATAGCATAGCCATTTAACAGTGACTCATGGTTACTAAACTTGTTTAGAGTAATCTTTGACACCAGAAGGTTATTAATAGGCTTTTCTTAGCCCATGATCTTTTAGTTTAGTATACTCAGATATTTTTCTTTAGTTGAGAGACACATATATGTATAGGATTTTTTAAACTTACAAATTAATATGATAATAAAATTGGTCTTATTTTTGAGTATTTAGTGCCAGCAATGTTCCTCAGTTCTAGATTCCATCTTACATCTTTTATCTTAATTTACTTTAAGAACTTCCTTTTTTTAAATGAGGTCATCTAATAAATCGCTTTTTGAGAATGAATTGATATTTGAGGCAATAAATATAGGCTGGAGATATTTAGAGGATATTTGTTTAAAATTATTCTTTTGCATAAGAATGGGTATAAAGAAACTCAAAAAAATGTATAATACAAAATAATAAATGATATGAGCCCCCTCCTCCTCAAAAAAATCTGGGTTTTTTGAGGAATTTCTCAATAATAACAATTAGTTGCATGTAAATTAGAATAAACTTGATTGTATAAACCAGTAGTGAACAGAAGAATGGAAAATTCTGCTTAATAGATCACTTCAAAATTTTTTTTACAAAGACAACTTTATAAATAACAATTCCCATCTGATACGTTACCTTCTGTGGAGTTTCATATGCACAATAATTGTCAGGACAGGTTTTTATTTTGTTGTTTGCTTTCAAAAGATGACAATAGAAGTAATTACTATCATCACTTCGTTGTCACCTTTTGCAAAAGATTCCCAACTTGATTGAATCCATAGACATTTTAGTGCCCTTCCATATAGGGCAGACAGATGGGCACATGTATCAAATTTTGTCTTTGTTCTTAAGGAATTTATAATCAGTAGAAGGGCTTCCCTGGTAGCCCAGATGGTAAAGAGTCTACCTGCAATGGAGGAGACCTGGGTTTGATCCCTGGGTCAGGAAGATTCCCTGGAGAAGGGAATGGCACCCACTGTAGTATTCTTGCCTGGAGAATTCCAAGGACAGAGGAGCCTAGCTGGCTACAGTCCACAGGTCAGAAAGAATCGGACACAACTGAGTGACTAACACACACAGAGGAAATAGACATCTCAAATAATATAATACAGTATAGAGATACTTGGAGAAGGCACTGGTGACCCACTCCAGGACTCTTGCCTGGAAAATCCCATGAACGGAGGAGCCTGGTAGGCTACAGTCCACGGGGTCGCTGAGAGTCGGGCACGACTAAGCAACTTCACTTTCACTTTTCACTTTCATGCATTGGAGAAGGAAATGGCAACCCACTCCAGTGTTCTTGCCTGGAGAATCCCAGGGACTGGGGAGCCTGGTGGGCTGCCGTTTATGGGGTCGCACAGAGTGGGACATGACTGAAGCGACTTAGCAGCAGCAGCATAGAGATGCTTGGAGGTATGAGTGAAATTCTGTGGGAACCCAGAGAATAAAGCAGTTACTGCCTCTGTCAGAGACAGGTATGGAGATAGCGTGCGGTGACATTTGAACTGGTTTAAAAGTGTTTGGCAAGTTGAGAGTGAAAAGGAACGAAACGTGAAACATCTTAAAGTATGGCACGGCCAGAAAACAGTGACAAGTTTAGGGTGATTTTGTAGGAGTGATTGGAGGAGAATGTGGTAGATTGAAAAGGGCCTTATTTACAACCTAAAGATAGACTGAGGGAGCTAGAGAAATCTATTGTTTTTCTGCTTTGTTTTAAATCTTGAAATAATTTTTAATTCACAGGAAGTTGCAAAAAAGTATACAGGAAGATCCCATGTACCTTATACTCAGTATCCCCCGGTGGTAACGTCTCACTTAACTATATACAAAATCAAGACAAGGAAATAGACATTGGTACAGTCCACAGGCTTCATTCACCTTTTCCCAGTTTTATAATTTTATGAGTGTATGTGTCTCTGCAGTTTCATCACATGTGTAACCCCTACCACAGCCAAGATACAGAGCCTCTCCATCACCACAAGCCTTCTCTTGCTATTCCTTTATAGCCATCTCCTCTCCCCTGTCCATAACCCTTGCTGGCAATCACTGATCTGTTCTTACAACCTATAATTTTGTTATTTCAAGAATGCCTTATAAATAGAATCATATAGTATGTAACCTTTTGAGACTGGCTTTTTTTCTCCCCACCCAGCTTAATTTCCCATGAGATCTGTGCAAGTGCTTATTAGTATCACTAATTCCTTTTGATTGCTGAGTGGTATTTCGTTCCGTGAATATACCATAGTGTGTACATAGGGTGAATTTTAAGTAGAGTGTTTCCAGCTGGGGCTATAACCAATAAAGCTACTGTGAATATTTTCATAAACAGATTTTGTGTGAACATAAATTTTCTTTCCTCTAGAATAGATGGCCAAGAGTATAGTTCTTGGCTCATACGGTAAGAGCAGGTTTAATTTTATAAGAAACCACCAGCCTCTTTCCCACTACATTCGACCAGTAATGTTTCACAGTCATATATGGGATGAAATTGGAAGTGTTGAACTGCTGGACTTAATAGCAGAAGATTAACTTGGTATGAGGACTCTGATGACAAGGAAGTCTTAAGAGTAAAGAGGAGAGGTAAGATGTGAGACTTTGTGAGGGAGAATTGAAAGGATTTGATGGGTATCCAGAAGGGGGTGACAGAGGATGAGATGGTTGGATGGCATCACTGACTCAATGGACATGAATTTTAGCAAATTTGGGGAGATAGAGAAGGACAGGGACGCCTGGTGTGTGGAGGTCCATGGAGTTGCAAAGAACTGGACAAAACTGAGCGACTCAATGACAACAACAATGTAATTAACTATAGATTCACATATCCTTTGGCCTATCCTTCTACCCACCAGGTATTTTCAGAGCATGAGTCATTAAACTGTGTCCCAGGTTAACCCAGTACTGGTTTCGTAAATAAAGTTTTATTGGAACTCAGCCATACCCGTTCGGTGATACATGGACTATGGCTGCTTTTCTACTGCAATGGCAGAGTTGAACAGTTGTGATAAAGACCATGTGACCCGCAGAAAGACATATCCTTATCGAAAGAAACTTGATAAGATGCTTTTGATGAGGTAGATTATAACAAGGTGCTTATTTTAGTTAGAAATTGGAGGTAAGGGTGAGGTGCAGGAGAAGTATGTTTGTTTTGCTTTTTTTTAAGGTTTTTATTTAACCATTAAAAAATTGAAGTGTAGTTAATTTACAGCGTTTGTTAGTTTCAGGCGTATAGTAAAGTGATTCAGTTACATATGTCTGTGTGTGTGTGTGTATTCATATATGTTTTTTCAGATTCTTTTCCTTTATAGGTTATTATAAGATCTTGAATATAGCTACCTGTGGTATACAGTAGGTCCTTGTTGTTCATTTTATATATAGTGGTGTATATATGTTCGTCCCAACTCCTACTAATTTATCCCTCCCCACTCCTTTCCTATTTGGTAACCATAAGTTTGTTTTCTATGTCTGTGAGTCTATTTCTGTTTTGTAAATAAGTTCATTTATATTATTTTTTCCTGTTCCCCATTGAAGTGATATCATGTATTTGTCTTTCTTTGTCTGACTTACTTAATGTGATCATCTGTAGGCCCATCCATGTTGCCGCACATGGCATCATTTCATTCTTTTTTTTATGACGAGTAATATTAATATTTTTCGTTTGCTTGTAAACTTAAATGTTCTGCAAACATGCAAAGGGTGCTCTGAAGAAGCAAGTTGGCCATGGTTTCCGGTGCTCTTTCTACCTTCATCGACTTTTTCAGTTTCACCCTATCCTTGTCTGTTGGGTCTCTATACAAGATCTTTAATTTGGGAAATGATGGCAGCAGGATTAGGAAGTATGTTATCAGTGCCCCCGCAAACATTTAAAAACCACGGGTTTGATGACCTCTGACATCTGTTTCAACATTTAAGATATTGTGATTCCATACTGAGGCATCGCTTCAAACTTAACATATTCAACTCAGAATTCATCTTCTCTGTTCCAGAATTGGTCTCTCTTCCTGACTGCCTAGCTTAAGAAATGTTGTCTTTCTGGCTCAAAACCTTAGAGCATCAGATTCTTTCTCTTTACTTCAGTATCTGCCAAAGTTTTGTTCATTTGAAATCATTTGATGAGGAGATGAGACTGAAATTTGCAACCTCTCCCTCTTTGCCTTTTTGTAAGCACTCAGTAGGTAATGTGAGAGTGTGAGTGTTTGGGTATATATTTGTGTGCAAGAGATCTGTGCTTCCTTCATTAAGCCAAGTAGTTTTATTAATTGATTTTATATCTATATGAAATACTATATTCTAGTATATGTTCTGGAGAAGGCAATGGCACCCCACTCCAGTACTCTAGCCTGGAAAATCCCATAGATGGAGGAGCCTGGTANGGTAGCCTGGTTAGAATGAGGAGACGAGTGGACTGTTGACTATTGTGATGGTGGAAGGCAGTGGTCTTCACACTTAACTACTGAATATCTTCTAAAAATAATATAGAAAATTCACATTTTTTTAAGTTTAAAGGTATTTTCAAAATGAAACTGTCATATCATGTTAAAAATAGAATTTAAATAATATAGCACTTATATACACTATTAGCCATTTTCAAAAATTCAAGAATAAACTCTTCAAATTGCGGATTTTCCATTGTTCTTTGATCTATTTCCTTAACAAAATTTTACCTTAATATATTTTTATGCTTGAAAGTTTTGTTGATTACCCTGTCACTTTTTTTGACACCAAAGGTATAAGGAAAAATTGAAAATTTTAATTTCCTGTGGGCATAAAAATCTTTAAAACTTTGTTTTTGTTATTATTAATACTCAGTTGATCCACCAGAATGTATTACAAATTATAATAAACACTTGGTAAACAAAATTTTATTGAATAAGCGTCTCAATAAAATGGAGCTTTAAAAAAGTAACTTATGTTTTCATGGGTGAGTATAATTTATTGCTCGAATGAGACTATATTTAGCATAAGTTTTACTTTTGATTTTCAGAGCTGTAAGCACAGAGAAATTTTGTTAATGTAGATAAGTGGATGGAAAGAATTTTGCTAGTAGTGCCGCTAATTTTCTTGAATTTCTTCCAACTTACATGTCAAAAATCTGAAAATTATTTTTAATGAGCTATCAATCATTCACTTATTTCTAAAGTAAAGGATTGTGGAACAAATACCTGACTTGTGAAAGTAGATATTACAGCCTTCAGAGAGGTGGTGTCTTAACGCTTTCATCCGTGTGTCAGAGGGTCCCTGTGCTGTGCAGTGGAGAGTTTTTGCTCGGGGGTCTTGAGGGTTTTTGCTCATGCAGTCTTGAGCTCAGGGAGGTGGGAGATTGTGGATGGGAACACCTTGGGTCCACACCCTCAGTGCCTGTCTGTGCTGGAGCATTCCTGGAAATAGGTCTGGTTCCAGTTCAGTTCGGTCGCTCAGTCGTGTCCGACTCTTTGCGACCCCATGAATCGCAGCACGCCAGGCCTCTCTGTCCATCACCAACTCCCAGAGTTCACTCAGACTCACGCCCATCGAGTCAGTGATGCCATCCAGCCATCTCATCCTCGGTCGTCCTCTTCTCCTCCTGCCCCCAATCCCTCCCAGCATCAGTCTTTTCCAATGAGTCCACTCTTCGCATGAGGTGGCCAAAGTACTGGAGCTTCAGCTTCAGCATCATTCCTTCCAAAGAAATCTCAGGGCCGATCTCCTTCGGAATGGACTGGTTGGATCTCCTTGCAGTCCAAGGGACTCTCGAGAGTCTTCTCCAACACCACAGTTCAAAAGCATCGATTCTTCAGCGCTCAGCCTTCTTTTACAGTCCAACTCTCACATCCATACATGACCACAGGAAAAACCATAGCCTTGACTAGACGGACCTTAGTCAGCAAAATAATGTCTCTGCCTTTGAATATGGTAGCCCTTAAAGTTACCCGCTCGACTGACTCCTCGGGAAACTCCATGTGCCTCGCGTGTGCGTGTGCTCAGTCGCCTCAGGCATGTCCTACTCTGCGACCACACGGGCTGCAGCCTGCCAGGCTTCTATGTCCGTGGATTCTCCAGGCAAGAATACTGGAGTGGGTTGCTGTTTCCTTCTCCAGGGCATCCCGCCCCAGGGATCGAACCCATGTCTCTTAAGTCTGCTGCTTTGGCTGGCAGATTCTTCACCACTAGTGCCATCTGGAAAGCCCTCTTACACCTTACAGGGTTCAGCTACCTCAGTCTGTTTTAGGCAGACGGTATCAGAGCCTCTGGGTTAGGGTATTGGAAACAGAGGTATGGGAGTACAGAAGACTTTTTAGAAGTCGAATTCATAGTTCTTAGCGACCAATTCAGAGAAGGCACTGGCGACCCACTCCAGTACTCTTGCCTGAAAAATCTCATGGATGGAGGAGCCTGGTGGTCCATGCTGTTGCTAAGAGTCGGACATGACTGAGCGATTTCACTTTCACTTTCATGCATTGGAGAAGGAAATGGCAACCCACTCCAGTGTTCTTGCCTGGAGAATCCCAGGGATGGGGGAGCCTGGTAGGCTGCTGTCTATGGGGTCGCACAGAGTCGGACACAACTGAAGCGACTTAGCAGCAGCAGCAGCAACAACCAATTAGATAACGGGGGGCGGAGGGCAAGAAAAGGGCTTTGAAAAGTACCTGCAGGCCTCATGCCCGAGAACTCAGGTTACTGGGGAAGTGATGGTGATTAGAGAGTCGGGAGGAGAAGCTGATTTTTTATAAGACTACTCTGGACAGTTGGGTTTTCAGAAAACACATGACATGGAGGCAGAGACCCTGAAGGACCTGCAGCTCTGGACACGTGGGGATCAGAGCATGGGGAACGTTGGGGTCCTCTGCGAGTGTGGTTGAAGCTGGGGGTTATCCAGGGGAGGAGAGGCGTGTGTGTGAACAGCATCCATATGAGGACAGAGTTGGGGGAGAGAAACCACCTACACAGAAGGTTGTGAAAGAAGCAAGGATGGTCTAGAAAGGTAGGAAATACTCAAGATGGAGTACGTACTCCCAGAGAATCTAAGAACTAGAGAGGAGGCTGTCGAGGGATGTTGAGTCCTGCCCCCAGGCCGCAGGTGGGAGGCCTCTCACCAAGGCCACAGAATCACAGCCCAAAAGCAAGGTCACCTTCAAGCTGGCTGAGCCCCTTTGTAACTAACTGTTGCCAAAAGCCCCTGATGATCACCAACAAGCTTCCTGAGTCTCAGCTAGGCAAAGATGCCCGCTCCAGTGAACAGCCTACAGTGCCCCAGCCAATCACCTAACGCCAGCCTTCCAGCAGGCATTTTCTTTGTCTTCAGGCTCTGGTGCTCTTGGAATACCATGCCCTTGGGAGAGATATGACGAGCTCTGCTTCTTTCCAAAAGAAAAAGATGGTTTTAATTAACAATTGATCATTTAAAGTCACATTTAAATCACTTATTCATATAGTTGAATAAGTATGTCCACTGCTCAAAGAAGGTAATGGTTGAATATAACTATGTTGTTGCTTAGAAAATCTCAAAGGCAGGTTTTCCAGCCAGGTAGGAAGATTTTGCAAACACTTTGAAATGCAGAAGGCCAGGTTGATCTGGGCCCCTCCTCTTCCTCAGCCTCTCTTCTCTCTGAACCCTGTGCCCTGAAGGTCTTCTCATCTGTCTTGATGTGACTTGGTTTTCCTTGACACCCTGTCCCCAGGCTTCTTGGCTTAGGACACTCTTCCACCCTCTCCTGCGGGGCAGCCCCGTGTCCTCCCAGGACTGTGGCTGTGAGGCCTTCCCTTGCTCTCCAGGCACACCTAGCAGTGTAAGGTGAAGAGCACGTTGTGTGTGCGCTCTTTGTAGCATGTCTGTATCTGTGCGTGCCTGTATATACACGTGTGCTCATAGACACTTCTGTGTGTACACACTCTGTCTAGGTTTTGTATCTGTGTTCTCTGTTGAGTGCCTGACACTCAGAGTAAACAGGAGACAGCGTCCTGCTTACTGGTTGAATGGGATGGGTGAAGACATTTAAAACTCAGGGAAACCGTGCTGAGGTTGTCTCAGAAACACATGAATTGTAGGTTTGAGGGAATACTATGTCCAACTTGCCACTGTGTTAGGTGCGTGGTAGATGTTATCTTTGTGTGTATCTGAAAGTCTTGACAACAAACACGTGTTGGTGTGAGGAAATGCAGCCAGGTTAATGAATGACCTGCACACATTCACAGGCAGCGCTCACGAGGAGGAGGACCTGAGATTTGGACTCAGATTTGTCTTAACTTTAACGAGCTTCTGTCCTTGTCACCTCACTCTCGCTGTAACCGTGTAGGGACTACTCATCTTTACATTTCAAGTGGGTCCAGCTTTTAAATTTTTACGTGTAAAGACATCATTTTCCTTGACTTTAAAACGGCTGGAAGTTGGGGTGTTGGTTCTTGTGGTTCTGGGTTTCTGCTGGTGCCTGAGTGGGGCCAGAGTGGATGGAGGCTTCCTGACCTGCAGGGGTGTCAACGGCCACCTCTGCTGTGTGGCCCCTTAGTTTCACACACGGGGAGGGATTCACTTTTATAAGTAACATGATGAACGCCCTTGTCTTAGCGCTTCTTTCTCTTGTCCCCCTTTCCTGGTTGTTCTCTTTATTTACACTGTAACACATTTGATTCTGGTCTGATTTGAACTGGAAGGATCTGTTGACTCTGACTTGAGGCAAGATTCACTAACCCTTAAGGATAGGGCTTCAGTTCATATCCCAGGTTTCTTTTCCCGTAAGGAATTCTGTTAAATTTCACTAAGAAACACAAGTTTTTGTTGACACTTGCATCATTTAGCTTCCTCATGGAAGCTTTTATTTTATAATTAAATATTAAATTTTGAGAAATGACGCTTTCCTGCACAAGTGTAGGAATTCTGTCTCATGTTGACCATTCAGGTTATCTTCATTTTTCCTTTCCATGCTGGTCCCCTTTCAGCTACCCAGGATGGGTTTACAGGGGAAGAGGAGCCTTGGGATTTGGGGAGGATAGATACAATTTGAAAAACCATTTCAGAATGATCATTGTTTTCATTGCTTTTCAGTCATTTTGAAATTTCAAATGACATTAGAAGCCAACATGATTTTTTCACTTCATCAGTGGAGGAAGTTGGATGTTTAAAGCAGTGAGCACTGTAAGGGGCTATTCCTGTGTAATGTCCAAGAATCCAGAATCAAGTTAGGCGATCCAGAAAGGAGGGGCAGCCCTGGAGCACACAGGTCAGGTGGTGAGAGATCCTGCCCTCTCCTGAGATGCTCCTTGTCTGTCTTGTCTGATGATAAAACAGCCACTCTGGCTTTCTCGTGCTGTGCCATGTTTTATGTCTTTTTTCCTTAATCCTTTTCTTTTCAACTCGTGGGTTGAAATTTGGACTTTAAAAATACATTTCCGATAGACAGAACTATAGTTGTAAAAATACATTTCCGATAGACAGAACTATAGTTGAGTGACATCTGTAGTTTTTACCTTGTTACTAGTTTGTGATTCTCTACCTTTTGACTTATAATGTTTAGTCTGTGTATAAGTAATGTAATTATTGATCCGATTGCGTATTTCTCTTCATGTCTTTTTTTCTCTGTTGCTTCTTTTGTGAGTTTCTTTGGGGATATTAACTCAGTATTTTTTAGCATTCTATTTTAATTCCAAGTTGGCTTTCTAGCCATCCTTTCTTGCACGTTTCACATTGGAATTGGAAGTATTGGTCACGCAGTTGTGTCTGACTCTTTGCGACCCCATGGACTGTAGCCCACTAAGCTCCTGTGTCCCTGGAATTCTTCAGGCAAGAATACTGGAGTGGGTAGCCATTCCCTTCTCCAGGGGATCTCTTCCTGACTCAGGGATGGAACCCAGGTTTCCTGCACTGGAGGCAGACTCTTTCCTGTCTGAGCCAGGGCTCCTCAGGATTGTAATTTGCATCATTAATCTACCATAATCTGTTTAAATTAATACACCGCTTTGCATTAGCTATTCACAGTCCTTGTAGCAGCATAGCTATGTTCACGCTCTGTGTTCTGTCTTTTTTATCTAGGATGTTATTGACTGTACCATCATTTATGCTGTAGGATTTCTCTTTTTTAGTGGTGAAAGCTTTGTTGATTATTTGTGTGCTTCTACCTGTCACCTGCGTCAGGCATTTGCAGGATGGCCAGGTAAAGACTTAAGTATGCAGTCTGTAGCCACAGTAATTAGATCATTGCTGCCTCCATAAAGAGGAGATCCAGAGCCACTTAGTCCAGTCAGGAGTTGATGAGGAAGTCCTGACCCTGGAGAGGATGTTCAGGCAGGGGGCATCCACTAGTGCTGGCAGGAGGCTGCAGCACTGGGGAGCGTGGGTCTGCCCAGCTCCCTGCTGGGGCACAGCATTCCCTTCCATGTAGAGAGGAGCCTCAACCACGACGTGAAGATAGACAGAAACACAAGTGGAGGCAGAGTATGGTTTGTTACCCTCTTGGCATTTCTCAAATATAGTTGTTCAACAATCTGTGTTTAAGCCTGTTGGGGGTATTTATTAAAAACGATCGCTTCTGAGTCTCACTCCACACCTGCACAATCAGGGTCTGAATATGAGACATGGGGCGGTCTGCCTTTTCGGATGAGTGCCCCAGGCTTGTCCTAAACACAGCCATGCGTGACTGTCACTGTTCTGGCACTCTTCCCAACAGCCCCTGCCTTTTTAGGGACCAGAACGTGCAATGTTCATGTTTATCTTTAAGATTGACAGGTGTGCAACTGATGAAACAGTTTGGTCATAGTCATAGAATTCTAGAGCCTGCATAAAGGCACCTTCCAGGTCATGCCAGCCAAGAATCCTAGAAGAGGAAACAGGCCAAATGATAGTGCCTGGGTGGTTTTACAACTGATTCATAACGCTTGAGGTACTTTGCTGTAACTCGTAGACCAGAATAACCTGGTAAAATCTTTCTGTACGTAAGAAATTATTTTCATGTTAGGTGTAATTTTTAGTCCAGTGTGACAGTCTCTACCTTTTAATTGGAGGTCTTTAGAGTGTTTGCACTTACTGTGGTTACTGATACGGTTTGATTTTCCTCTCATACTGCTGTTTCCTGTTTGTCCCATGTATTCTTTCTTCCTTTCCTTCTCCTTTTCGTCTGAGTATTTTCTGATTCCATTTAATGGCTTTTATTGCCTTACTTGCTGTATGTTTCAGGTGGGGTTTTTTGGTGTTGAGTAGCTGCTGCAGAGTTCATAATTAGTGTGATCTTCTGACTCATTACTGCAGCCTTCATGTGCATCTACACAATAGACACTCTTTTTCTGCCTTTCTGCTGTTGTAATCTTAGTTTTGGGCTTCCCAGGGGCTCAGTGGTAAAGAATCTGCCTGCCAGTGCTGTAGACACAGGAGACCTGGGTTCAGCCCCTGGGTCAGGACCATCCCCTGAAGGAGGAAATGGCAACCCACTCCAGTATTCTTGCCTGGAAAATTCTATGGACAGAGGAACCTGGTGGGCTACAGTCCATGGGGTCACAAAAGAGTCAGACATAACTTAGCAACTGAGTACACAGTCATGTATTTTACTTCTACACATATTATAAACTTCACACTGTATTTTTTCTCTTTATTTTACAGTGCATAGTTTTTCCCTAAGCAGTTATCTTTAATGAGCGTTTTTGTTTTTTTTTTTCAATAAGAAGAGGCGTTTGTATTTGCCCACATATTCATCATTTCTGATAGTCTTCATTCCTTTGTGTAAGTTCAGATTTCCATCTGGTGTAATTTTCTTTTTGCTTCAGGGACTTACAGTATTTCTTGTAAATTTACTGCTACTGATGTCTGTCAGCTTTTGCATGTCAGAAAAGCTCTTTATTTCACCTTTATGTTCAGTTCAATTTAGTCGCTCAGTCGTGTCCGACTCTTTGCGACCCCATGAACCATAGCACGCCAGGCCTCTCTGTCCATCACCACCTCCCAGAGTTTACCCAAACCCATGTCCATCGAGTTGGTGATGCCATCCAGCCTTCTCATCCTCTGTTGTGTCCTTCTCCTCCTGCCCCCAATCTCTCCCACCATCAGGGTCTTTTCAAGTGAGTCAGCTATTCGCATCAGGTGGCCAAAGTATTGGAGTTTCATCTTCAGCATCAGTCCTTCCAGTGAACACCTAGGACTGATCTCCTTTAGGATGGACTGGTTGGATCTCCTTGCAGTCCAAGGGACTCTCAAGATCTCCAACACCACAGTTCAGAAGCATCAATTCTTTAGCGCTCAGCTTTCTTTATAGTCCAACTCTCACATCCATACATGACCACTGGAAAAACCATGGCCTTGACAGGACGGACCTTTGTTGGCAAAGTAATGTCTCTGCTTTGTAATATGCTGTGTAGGTTGGTCATAACTTTCCTTCCAAGGAGTAAGTGTCTTTTAATTTCCTGGTTGAAATCACCATCTGCAGTGATTTTGGAGCCCAGAAATATAAAGTCAGCCACTGTTTCCACTGTTTCCCCATCTATTTGCCATGAAGTGATGGGTCTAGATGCCATGATCTTCATTTTCTGAATGTTGAGCTTTAAGCCAACTCTTTCACTTTCCTCTTTCACTTTCATCAAGAGGCTCTTTATGTTCAAGAGACATGAATTTCAAAGATACCTGAGCGACTTCCGTTCACTGGATCTAGAGGTGTAGGTTGGCACTTTCACTTTTAGTCCCTTGTGGACCTGCCCTGCGGCCTCTGGCTTGTGTTCTTCCTGGTGAGAAGGCTGCTGTCATTCTTGCCTTTGTTCTTCTCTGTATAGCATGAGTTCTCTGGCTGCCTGGCAGGATTAACTCTGTCGGTGTCTGACCCCTCGTTTATTTACAGGTCGTCGGTGGTCTGGTTGAACCTGTGGGCTCTCAGGTCTGTGGGGTCACCCTTTTCTGGTCACTCTGCTAGTTGGTCACACAACTGGGCATCTGCAGCCTGACCCCTGTGCTTCCCCGGTTAGAATGCACCCATCGAGGGAGGAGAGGAAGCCCCTCGTCATCCATGGCCTCTGACTCAGCTCCTCCTGGGGCTGTGTGTCCTCCAGAGGCAGCGAGGGGCGGGTTGACCTGTGCTGCCTGGGAGGCCCGGGCGCCTCTCTGTGCACAGTGTATGAGGAGTGTTCTCATGTCTCTGATAGTTGGTGTGGATGACTGCAGCTCAGAGTCTGATGTGATTGTTGTACCTTCAGCCCTGGACTTTGTCTCACAAGATGACATGCTGACGCCACTGGGGAGACTGGACAAGTATGCTGCGAGTGAGAACGTATTTAACAGGTACGTGCATGTGCTCTCACTTGGGGAGGCGGGAAGGTGGCTTTTATTGCACGAATTTCAGTTCACAGAAGTACCCAGTTTAAAGCAGGTGTCACTGCCACGGGCAGTGAGAGTCACCCAGCTTCACTGCTGGTCACAGCTGTGGCCGCCTTTACACTCGTTACTCCTCCATCCTGTAAGAAAACACATTCTTTCTTGGCTTTTTGGCAAAAAGCAACCAAAAAACCCCACTACTTTTTTGCTGTTAAGCATCATTTTGCCGTTCATGTGCAGTGGCTGCTGAGGAATCTCTTATTCCTCCAGCAGGGGGCAGTGTGTCCCTGCCGTGGACCAGGTGGCTGGCTGTCGGGGCGTGGGGCACGGCAGGGACCCGTGCTCACTCTCCCCTGTTGCACTGTTTCTCCACCTGCAGCCCCCAGACCACCTGGGAAATTCCCAGTTTCTCTGGGAAATTGAAGGGTCTTTCTAGCATCTTCTGAGTGTAGATGTATGAAACTCATTTAATCAAATATGTAAAGATAGCATTTTATATATGAAAAATAATTATACTTTTCCCCATCTATGATAATTGAAGGTATTAATAGTTAGTTGAAGCAGATTTTCAGTGACCTTAGAAATTTGTCAGATAAAGGTGAAACATTCTGGTAAATGTTCAGTCTCATCTTAATGAAAATAAAATCCATACCAGTATTTGTCACTTAGAAAATTGTCACTTAGAAAATGTGTTAAGAAAAACTTTAAAAATCCGTACGGATTCTGGCTTTTAAATTCTGAATGCTAACTGTTGGGTGCCACTGACCGGGGTATAACCTTCTTCTGTGCAGACAGATGGTGGCCCGGAGTCTGCTGGACACGCTGAGGGAAGTGTGCGATGATGAGAGAGAGTGCGTTGCTGTTCTGGAAAGAATCAGCAGATTAGCTGATGACTCAGGTGTGTGTTTATGCAGAAGAAGGTTTCTTTTATCAAATTTAAGTTTCTAAAAACTAATGAAAAACTTAAGTGTAACATGAGGTTTCTTGGAAATATTTCCTAAGTAAATTATCTAACCCACAAGTAACAAGAAAATAAAAAACCTGTTACTAAGATCCAGACATTTTATATACCAGGCCCATTTAGTTTGACTTTGGGTCTAAGAACATTGTTTTGCATTGTCTACGTTCATAATAACTTTTATTACTGTAATAAAAACTTTAAACTTTTTTGAATAATTAAAGGGGATGAGTGGGCTGTAAAACTTTTTTGACAAAAAATGCATTCTTTCTTAAAAAATGTTAATCATTTTGTTGTAAAACTAAAGCTGTTTGTCTCCAAAGTGCAGATAGGAGGAAAGTCTGCTTAAGAGGTAAACTTGTTTTGAGACTTAGAATACAGTTTATCACGTTTTTAAAAAATACTTTTCACTGAGGCAAAACATACGTAAAATTTACCATTTTAACCTTATATTGCTTTGAGCATATTCCTATATTTGATTTTAGAAACAATTCAGAAATAAATGTTTTTCTTAAATCCATGATCTCTTTATTGAAATGGGCTATTTTCTCATTTCTGTCAAACTTTCTGGCATGTCAGCATTCTCATCCTTTAATTGTTAGAGAAGCTCATTTTTTGGTGAGTGTCTCTTTATGGGAATGTGTTTACTATTCACATCAGCCTTAGACAGTTTTATTTTTCTGTAGAAAAAATAGTAAGCTCACTAATATTCCATTATTATCTCATATGATGTTCTGTGTAACTGCTCATGTATGTGCCTGTTCCAAAGTGGTTTTAGGGGAGTGTCATCAATTATTATTTTTACTTAAGTTTATTTTTGATTTGGCAGAGATAAACAGTTTAACTTAAAATTTTGGCATTGTTGCATTCCATTGTATTTATTCCTTTCTTAGTAGAGACCTAGATATTTTTTAAGGCAGAATTTGTATTTCTTCTGCCTGTTTACCAACTGCACTGCTATTTTTTAATATGTGAAAGTAAAAGTGTAAGTTGCTCAGTCGTATCCGACCCTTTGCAGCCCCGTGGACTGGAGCCCGCCAGGCTCCTCTGTTCATGGGATTTCACAGGCAAGAATACTGGAGTGGATAGCCATTCCCTTCTCCTGTATGTGTTCTAAAATGTATCTCAAGTTGTTGAGTTCCTGATAAATATCTCTCTTGACGTTTATTCTTTGGATATGTGTAAACAGTACATACTCTATGCCAGGTTCTAGACTGAATGTTAGAGCCATTACCAAGATGAATAAGAATTCCTCTCATCAAATTAACAGTTGAGTGAGTGCAGCCGACATACCAACAGTGAGCCGTAACAGGGAGGATTGGGGCTGACGTCAGGCAGCTGGTGGCATCTGAGCTGGGTCTGATGGCACAGAGGGGAGAAGGTGTAGGGGCCTGGGGAGCTTAGGACACTGGCCCATTTGGTCAACAGTGGGTTTACTAGTCCCGCAGTTTAAAAAAAACTAGGCTTAAACCAGGGGGCTGAGGGCTAGATTGTAAAGATTTATACTGTTCTGGGCCTGAGAGTTCACACCGCTTGTGATTTGAAACAGTAATACAGAAAGCGTTGACTTGAGGAGAAGCTGGGTTGGCAGGAAGGCCTGCTTGGCAGCCCCTCTGACTGTTAGGAGTCGTCGGGGAGCGACGTCAGGGCCGGAGGGTTGTCAGGGCTATGCTGTTGCAGCCTCCTTGAGTTTGAGGGTTCTAGTCTCTCTGTCAGATGTCAGGAAGTTTTGGTCTTAATATTTTAATGTTACATTTCCTCCATCTCAGACTATTTTTTTAAAGTTTTCTTTTGTCTAAGTAGATGTTTTATTGTTGATGTTGTTCAGTTGCTCAGTCGTGACTGGCTCTTTGCAACCCCAGACTGCAGCCCGCCAGGCTTCCCTGTTCTTCACCATCTCCCAGAGCTTGCTCAAACTCAGGTCTGTTGAGTCAGTGATGCCATCCAACCATCTCATCCTCTGTCATCCCCTTCTCCTGCCCTCAATCTTTCCCAGCATCAGGGTCTTTTCTAATGACTCGTTTCTTCGCATCAGGTGGCCAAAGTATTGAAGCTTCAGCATCAGTCTTTCTAATGAATATTCAGGACTGATTTCCTTTAGAATGGACTGGTTGGATCTCCTTGCAGTCCAAGGGACTCTCAAGAGCCTTCTCCAACACCACAGTTAAAAGCATCAATTCTTCAGCGCTCAGCTTTCTTTATAGTCCAGCTCTCACATCCGTACATGACTACTGGAAAAACCATAGCTTTGACTATATGGACCTTTGTCGGCAAAATGTTTTATACATTTTATACGTGGTTTAAAATACAGAACTCTTGTTAGATACATCTTTTGTCCATAATGAAGTTTTTGTAAGGTGAAATTAGCTGGTCTTAGTTTGGGGGTTTTATTTGCCTTGAAGGGCTTCACACCTCAAGATTCAACTTTTTTTTTTTTTTTTTGACCTTACCCTCCAGCTTACAACATCTTATTTCCCCAATCAGGGATTGAACCTGTGCCCCTCTGCAGTGGAAGTGCGTAGCCCTAACCTCTGAACCACCAGGGAAATCCCTTAAATCTTGTCTTTTAGTGCTTTTGATCTTCAAAAAAAAAAAAATTGGATCTCTTATTCACCTAGAATTTATGTATAGAGAGCAGTGTAGGACTCCTACCTTTTTCCCTCATATAACCAGCTTGCTTTCTTGCCGTTACTTGGGACAGTAGTCTTTCTGAAATGCTGTCACATTTAAATTTGGCATATGCACTTGGGTCTTTTCAGGTTTTTTTTTTTGGTTATTTTCAGTCTGTCAGTCTCCTTTGGCATTTGCTGACCCTCTGTCTTCAATAGTTAAGTGACTACAAACCCTGCACTCACTGGCTGTATTCAGGTTTGAGCCAGTCCTGATAGCCTGTCCTGGGGCCTCTGAGAGAGCAGAGTTTGTGGGTGATTCCATGTACAGTTGACCTGAACTCAGGTGGACAGGTCCAGTCCTCACAGGGAGTGACCGCAGGCTCCAGGCAGGCTCTGAAGACAGAATCTGGGAGGGGGTGACCTTGCTGTGACTGAAGAGTGTCGCAGAGCGGAGTGCATTCCCTGAGCGCTCACGATGCCGGGAGGAGAGTCTGGGGCTCTCCTGACTGCCTGGNTTTACTTATTTTCAATTCAGTCCAGTCGCTCAGTCGTGTCTGACTCTTTGCGACCCCATGGACTGCAGCACTCCAGCCCCTGTCCATCACCAATTCCCGGAGTTTACTCGAACTCATGTCCATTGAGTCAGTGATGCCATCCAACCATCTCATCCTCTCTTATCCCCTTTTGCCATCAGTCTTTCCCAGCGTCACGGTCTTTTCAAATGAGTCAGTTCTTTGTAGTTTATCATTTTAAGCTAATATTATTATATTCACTTATAAAGTAGTATATCTTATTTAAGATATCTATTTGTCAAGAATAGCTTCTTGTCTTTTAATTTCTGAATTAGCTATATCTGTACTTCAACATTTTACTCTTGCTGTGCTTAAGAGTGTTGTGAATTAGTAAGTTAGGCTTAACAAGTAACTTTTATCCGTTAAAACTTGAGGCAAAGGGGAGAGCATACCCAGTCTTGTACTCCACCAGATAAACCCTGTTCCTCCATCTGTGAGTAGACACTTTGTCACCTTTCACCTCCTACCATGAGGCCACTTTGGAGTCTTCTGAGTAGTTGGGCTTTGTGGGGACCAGAAGAGATGTGGGTAAGGACTGTGAGCACTGCAGGGACATGGTCTGCAAGCCCTAGTGGGAGAGTGAGGAATACCTCTGATGTGAAAATGTTTCTTGCATCACAGCTTTGCATCTGAGTGGTTGCCACTGATGATGGTAAAATGGTACAGGGATGGGTAGTGTGGGAACATGGGGTTCAGGGGAAGAGATTTAATATGACCCCTGAAGTTTTGGAAATCTTGAACTTGGCCACTAATGTTAGGCTTGCTAGTTGCTTTTTTTCCACCTCTTTGTATTTTTTAATGAGAAAGCAGGCAGGAAAGTCTCACAGCCTTAGTTCTAATTGGGGGAGTTATTATGGGCACAATCCTTAAAAATTTGAAGTATTTACTTGTCTCTTCACCCTGGTAGGTAAAGAAGTATGGTTCTGATACTGTCACTAGTGAGGTGAATAGTTGGTATGAACTTTAGCGTATTGGTTGCTATTTAAGTAGATCCTGTACCTTACGTTGTTTGATGTAAAAATATTTTTTAAGATACTGATTAGAAATAAAATTGTCTCCAACTGGTTATTTGTGGAAGTCAATGAGGCTTCATGGCATGGGCTTAATATGCCTGCCCCCAACCCACCCTACCCAGTGCTTGCCTCTGAGAAGCTCTGCCAAGCCTTAGACCTTTTCCTCTGTGACTGTGCTCAACAGAGGTGTCCCCAAACTCCCACCATATGGCCGTTTAGTAGAATCACACAGGATAAACCACTTCTCTGAAGCTGCAAGAAAACAACCAGGAACTTAAAGTTCTGTCTCTCTCACCTAGACAAGTCAGCAGCAAGTGAGTGAGGCACAGTCCACATTTTCCAGTCAAGTGAGTGGGCTTATCATGGGAGTAGGGGTGGAGGGCAGTTCTCTCACATGTTTTTCTTCATGACCAGGTTATTTATAAAGCAGTTGGCCACTGTTAGTAGTCTATACCCATGAAGCATATTAGTAATACTCTGAGGCTCACTGGCCACATAAGTGTAGCATCTATGTCTCAGAACACCACATTTTACTGACAAAATGTCCCAGACGTTAGTTCAGTGTTCACAAAACCATGGAAGTCAGACTGTGTGTCAGTCACTGTCTCATTCACGATGGAGGGAGGAGGGTAAGCAGGCCCTTTTTGAAGCCCTTGAGTGTTAGGGAAATGAGAGGTGTGGAGGAGAGGCTAGAGCAGTACAAGGTGGCGGGGAGACGAGGTGGCAACTGCTGCAGCAGGAGAGAATGGCGGGAGCCAGGACGGGCTCTGGAGGGGAGAGGGGCAGTGTGGGCATCCAGGCCACTCGAGCAGAGACAGAACCTCCAGGGCAAGAGGGCAAGAGTAGAGGAGAACTGGGAGGACCTTTACTAGGGATTTGACATCTTAAGAAAAGGAGTGGTTCCCAGCAGGCATCTGGCCCCGCAGCCTTGCATGAGGCCACACAACTGACAGAGCTGAGGCAGGGCCAGGGGCGGTGGAGGGAGGCGGGTTGCCTTGAGGCAAGGCTAGCCTTGTTTGTGTAGGGGCCTTTTCTCTGGCATCCATACTAAGAACTGAGTAGGAGGGCTGCCTCTAATCTGTGAAGTAAAAGCAAAATGACTAGATTGTTTAAGTTTTAAAACTGATGAAATGAGTACTGCAAGCGAGTACCCTTCCCCAAATGTTAACATTTTTTGTAGCCTCAGTACAGTGATCAAATCAAGAAGCTAACACTGATATGCTATACTACTACTACTAACTAATCCACAGACCTCTTCCAAATTTCCAGTGTTGTCCTGCTAATGTGTTCTTTCTGGGCCAGGATCCCATCAGGATCCCCACTTCATTTAGCTGTAGCATCTCCTTAGTCTCCTTTAATCAGGAAGAGTTTCTCAGTCTTTGACTTCTCTGTGACCTTGGCACTTTTGAAAAATATTGGCCAGTTATTTTGTAGACTGTCACTTAATTTGGATTTGGCTGATATTCCTCATGAGTCAATGTAGGTGATGCCGTTTTTGGCAAGAAGAAGACAGAAGTGATGTCGTGCGCTTTCCAGTGTGTCCTTTCAGGAGGCACACGAGGTCCGTAGTCTCAGAGCTGTTCACAGGTGATCACATGGTTAAAGGGCATCTCCACGTGACTGTTTTTGTTACTAGTAGGTCTCTTAGGGGAGTGAGCATCCTTGTTTAAAAGTCCCCCAGGTGATTCTGGTGTATCTCCAGGGTTGAGAGAAAGAATGGCAGAAATAAATCAGGGTGGATTGAGGGAGTCGAAGATGTTTTCAAGTCTTTTCTCAGTATGGGGGAAGTGAAGCTAGCTGTTCAGATATGGACCAGAGAAAGAGAGCTAAGGTCTCTGGAGGAAAGTGGAACAGTTTTGGAATAGTTGCTGCTGGGAGTGGCCGGTTGAGAAATCCATCCAGTTTGAAGGAATGTTTCTGGCTGAATGAAGGTAGTTGAACAGCATGAATTTTCGTGAACCAGGTGTACACAGATCCCATCACCTTCTCTACCCTGTGGCTAAAGCAGAGAAAGTTTTCAGTAAAGAATATCCCATGTTGTTTAGGGAAGCAAGAGAAGTGGAACTATGAGCACGAGCAGCCCCGAAACTTGCACGCTTAGCAAGACAGGTATAACATGACCATTATGGAACCCAGGAGATGAGGTATCATGGTGACCTCAGCAGCTTGACATGGGTACAGTTGTGAGGAGCTGTAAGTGTGAATAGCTTACTTAGTAGGTGTGAGGGGACAAGCTGGGAGGTGGCAGATAAGGCGGATGTGGTCAGAGGCAGAGAACATGTAGGCAGAATGCAGGCTGGCCAGACAGCGGGCACTGGGCAGGGTCCCTAATGTGAAAGCTGATGAAGGAAACCAAGTGAAATCTAAATGAGAACAGCTAAGTTTATTTATTCTGTACGTGGCATCTTCATTCAGTAAATTCTTGCTGCATCGCCTTTTCTGGTGAAACACTTCATAAGCCTTTCAGATCATGTTTAGTTTAATATATGGTCATTTTTATTTCTTTTTTAAGCTTTTTTTCAAAAAAGAAACTTGTAATTTATCTGTGTAGTGGGGAACAGAAATTACACAAATGGTTGAAATATGCATAAAATTAGAAGTCATCAATTAAGATATGACCTTGATTATTCTCATATATCAGGCCTGTTAATAAACAGTAAAGTTGATGAATTTTAGGGAATTCCCTGATGGTCCATTGGTCAGGACTCAGTGCTTTCACTGCTGAGGGCACAGATTTGATTGCTGGTTGGGAGCGAGGCCAAAAAAATAAAACATTAGAAGTTGACGGTTTTTAGCTTTTCATTTCTGTCATGCTGCTGATTACCCCATGTGGATGGTGACTAGCCACGGAAACACTCAGGTGTGGAAGTCTCTTGTCCCCAGCGCCATTCTCTACTTCGGAGTACTTTGAGTCAACCTTTTATGTGTTAAGCCCTATTCTAGTCTTCATCTTTTTATTTGGCAGTTTTTCAAGGTGTGATTGGTAGACCTGTTTACATATGTCGAGCTGTATACTTTGTTAGAAATCTTAAAATTTTAGGGAGGGTTGTCGTGTGGGGAAGAATGAAAAAGAGAAACAGAAGCAGAAATAAGATTAGGCAGTTGTTACAAATATAGTGAATACTTCGATCTGTTTCTCTCATTCTCTTTGTTATTTTGCTTTTTAAAAATTAAAATATGAATTGTAAAGCATTCAAACGTATTTGAAATACAGCAGGTGCAAAGTGAGAGTATTCTTACCTTCCCCCTAGGCAGGTGGCACTCAGTCTGGTGTGTATTCTCCCAGACTGCTTGGAGGAAACAGGGAGCTGGGTTCCTTGCTCACCACTGTCTCTCTGCCAGGTAGGTTCCCTTCACTTTTCTTGGTGAGATGCTGCAAAGTGTCCTTCCTTCAGGTCCCTCTATCTGCACTTCTTTTTAAGAGGAACTCCTTGATTTTTGTGGTGTAAGAACAGCACCTTTCCCTACATCCAGTGTCCATCTGCATTTTATATCCAGCAATCACGTGTGCTCATGTTCAGTCAGGTGTGTACGGAGCCTCTGCAAGCATGGGGCTTTGATGGGGTAGGAGGAAGCGGACGTGAGCTGGAAATCACAGGGGAGAGCAGGGTTGCTTGCAGCTGTGAGAGACTGAAGAAGAGTCAGGAGGACAGAGTTGCCTCAGAAAGACTTCTCTGAGGCGCTGGCCAGAGCCAGGCCGTGAAGGCAGTGGGAGTTGGCATGTGGGCACAGAGAACATTGTGGGCTCAGGAAGCCACGTGCACAGGGGCCCGAAAGGGGCCCAGTGTGACCAGTGCTTTGGTGTGTGAATAGTGGGGAGGAATTGCAGCACAGGGTCAGGTCAAAGAGGACACGTCCACCATACAGGGTTTTATGGGCCACGCCAGAAGGGAATTTTCTGCACCCTAAGAACAATAGGTAATTGAAGTGTTTTAAGCACAGAGATTTAAGCATTTTAAGACAAATTATTTTAAGATTTAGTCAGAAATTGTCATCATTTTGTGTTGTGAAAAGACCGTCCTGGTTGTGATGTGAACAGACTGTAGGGAATTCAAGTCTGTAGTCTGCTTAGTAGTCCAGACAGGAGTTATGGGGACTCCCACTTGGGTGGTGATGTAGGGTCTAAATGGATGGATTTCAGAGATTTTGTAATAAATGCGATGTTGAGGCAGGGTGCTGAAGAGGGAAAAGTCAAGGATGAGTCTTAAATTTCTCACATGTTATAAGAACATCATTAGTGGTATCCCATTCCCTGAAATAGGGAACAAGGGAAGAACATCAGGCTTTGGGGCGAGACCGTGAGTTCTGCATTAGATGTGTTAGATCTGAGGCACTTTGAGTAGTAGACACTGTGAGTAAACTGCTTAATACACTAGGAAGAGAACGAAATTAGAGATAGGAATCTGAGGCATTGCATTTAGGTGTAATTAAAGTTGTGGGTGTAGATGAGGTCACTTTCGCAGAGATGATAGAATGAGAAGAGGGCCTTGTACTTTGCTTGGAGATAGTCCCAGTATTTAAATGACCCACTCAAGAAGGATGAGCCAAAAAGGAGACAGAAAGAGCAACCAGGGAAACAGGAAGACAAAAAAAAGAGGGTGTTGATAAGTCACAGAGTACAGGGAGAAGCAGTTTTAAAAGAAGGGTATAATCAACAGCTTCAAATGCTGCCAAGAGCTCACATGTAATGAAGACTAAAAATTGTATTTAATGGCAGGCAGGTCCTTGGTGGCTGTCTAAAAGCTGTGAAGTACTAGCTGTAGAAGCCACGTGGGATTGGACTGAAGAGTGAATAGGAGAGAAAGAGATGTGGACTGTAACAGACAAAAAGAGATATTTTGAGAGATTTAATTATGGGTGGGCAGTAGCTGGGGGGTGGGGGCTTATGGGGTCAAAGGAGAGCTTCTTTAATTTTGTTAATGGGAATCTAGATCATATTTAAAGTTGAGTTTGAGAGAATCAGGTAAGAGGGGAGTTGACTGTATGAGCCGATAGCAGACAGGATGGATGAGATCCTGAGAAGGGAGGAGGTGAGTGGAATTCGAAAGCCAGGAAGGTTAGTACAGGTGGATGAGTATAATGGTTAGAGAGGAGGGAACTGGATGATGTTTTCCTCCCCCTCATGAGTAGGTGATAGTGTCCCTTGCTGAAAGTGAAGAAGCGGGCTTTATATGCGACTCCAAGGGAGTTTCGTCATAGGAGCATCTGTTACCTTGCTTTTCTCTTCTGTTTTTTAAAAACAGCTTTGTTCAGATATAACTTGCATATCACACAGTTCACCCATCTAAAGTATACAGTTCAGTAGTTCTTAGTTTATTCACAAGTAATATGAAACTGCAAACAACCACAGTCAATTTTAGAAATTTCATCACCTCAAAAAGAAACCCCATACCTTTAACTATTCTCTCCCCTCTCCCCCACCTTAGTGAATACTTCATTTTTGCTATCGGAAAGCAGAGAGTACAGTCTGAATTCAGATTTAAAATCATATCATGGTTTCAAAGCAAAGTATAAACTGAGACATATGAAGGGTTATTAAGAGCCCCAAAACTGTGATCTAGTCAGAGAAGCAGAGAAGGCTAAGCTCTGCTCCTTGTTTGTTTGCTCAGTCGTGCCCAACTCTTCGCGACCCCATGGACTGCAGCCTACAGGCTCCTCTGTCCATGGGATTTTCCAGGCAAGAGTACTGGAGTAGGCTTCCATTTCCTTCTCCAGAGGATCTTCCCGACCCAGGGATCGAACCTGGGTCTCCCGCATTGTAGGCAGACGCTTTACTGTCTTAGCCACCAGGGAAGTCCTCCTTAGAGTCAGTCAATAAATTCAGCAGATAATATACTCGAAAAATCTACTAAATGTCAGATTATTCCCTGTCAGAGAGAATCATCTTAAGAATAAAGATTAATGAAGTGAAATTGAAAAGGCAACACATATAATTAGATTATAAGAGAACATTTACTGTTGAGAAATGATTTTCATCTCCTGGCCCAGAAAAAGTATGTTCTAGTTACTTAAAATTTATATACAGGATAACGACGAACTGGTGTTAGAAATCTAAGACATTATTAGCAAGATAGGGTAGTAACAGCAGACTGGAAAATGTAGAGATCTGGTTAATGTTGATACTGAATAAGGATTCATAATGGGATTATTAGGAAGATACAGCATTTTAGAAAAGAAAGCAGTACAGTAGTCAGTAAAAATCAGCATAGAGTTAACTAAAGAGATAGTGCCAAATTAACTTTATTTCCTTATATTCAGGAAATGTGGAGGAAAAGTATATTCTTATTTTATCAAAGTATTTAATAAAAAATCTTTTGAATATGATTTGGAAATAAACATATAGGTTTAGTGGCTGAGCAGCCATGCCCAGAGATGACTGAAGTGAAGTCAAAGTCGCTCAGTCGTGTCTGACTCTTTGTGACCCCCTTGGACTATACAGTCCATGGAATTCTCCAGACCAGAATACTGGAGTGGTTTGCCATTCCCTTCTCCAGAGGATTTTCCCAACCCAGGGATCGAACCCAGGCCTCCTGCATTCCAGGCAGATTCTTTTACCAGCTGAGCCACAAGGGAAGCCCAGAGATGACTAGTAGATCATTACTGAAAGAAGCGTGATAATTCAAAGGCCTGCTGTGAGTCTCCATTGAGTTACTTCCATTTCAGCATTTTGGTTAATGATAAGACCATGGGAGGCACGCCTACCTATCAAATTTTCAGGTGGCATAAATATGAGAGCAATAGCTGACATTTTGGATGTCCTTCACAGTCTGGAACACAGTGTTGTTTGACTGATGAGCTGTTAATGAAATTAAATAGTGAGAAGAGTTAAAGCTATCATTCCAGTGTTATTCAAAGAACCAGCTTTGAATGAATAATTGCAAAAATCCTTAAAGGAGCCCTGAGCTACTTTACATTTGCCACATTTGCAGGGAAGTGGTGGTCTGGTGTCTTCTCCATCATTCCATCAGGATGGAGTTGGAGCATTAGTCTTGCGTTTTTGAGAAGAATAGTTAAAGAAGTTGAGAGGAGGTTTTTCTGGAGATTCTCTATTTAGGAGAGACAGGCAAGCTGTTCTCAGTGAGTAGTCTTCATGTGGAAGAGACTACTATATCTGCCTTGCAGACCCAAGACCAGCAGACACTATAGTGAGGCAGTGTTTGTCTCAACTATAAAATTTTCTAACAGTTTTCTGTTTCTAAAGTCTACTATTACTGCCTTTCTAGATGCTGGAAATACTTAAGGTGAAGCCATGTGATCATTGGTAAGATTAGAAGGTTGTAAAAGGGAGTACCATGGACACAGATGATTCTTTAGGTACCATGAAGTGCTGATGCCCTCTGAATCTGTGCTAAATAATCTCCCTAAAATATTTTTCTGGTCATAAATATTTGTTTATTTAGCTTTTTTATAGCCTTTATGTTTTTCCACATAACTTGAATATTCTACTTTGTTGGCTTATTAGCTATGACTCTTGGTTTTCTTCACTGTGTGTGTTTTTTTGGGTGTCTTTTTTAGGACTTAAGTGTGTGCTTTTTTAACTTGTGGTTTGTCTTCAGGAAATACTGTTCTGCTTCATGTACCTCTTTGAGCTCCTGTTACCACATGTTCTTGTTCTATATGTATATCATAACCCCAGAATACAATTACATTGTTGTTGTGTTAGTCGCTCAGTCATGTCCAACTGTTTGTGACCTCATGGGCTACAGCCCACCAGACTCCTCTGTCCATGGCATTCCCCAGCCAAGAATACTAGAGTGGGTAGCTATTCCCTTTTTTAGGGGAACTTCCTGATCCAGGGATCGGACCCAGGCCCCCCCACGTTGCAGGGAGACCCTTTACTGCCTGAGCCACCAGGGAAGACCCTTACGTATGTCATAAACCTAGATTAATACAATTGTTTATACTTTAAACAAATGATACTTTAAGCATAATTTTTAAGTTATCTTTTAAAGACTTTTTTAAATAATGGAAAAATCTTTAAATCTATCCACATCTCTATTTCCAGTGCCCTTCATTCTTTTCTGTATACACAGATTCTCATCTTGAATCTCCAACATTTCCTATAATGCAGGACTGCTTGTGACAAAATCTGTCAGCTTTTCTATGTCTTAAAAACTCATTTTGCCTTCATTTTTGGGTAATATTTTTACTAGGTACAGAATTCTGCGTGACAGTCTGGTAAGGTTACTTTGATGGCGTTCCTCTGCTGTCTTTTGACCTGCATCATTTTTGTCAAGTCTGCTGTCAGTTTTTGATTCTTTGTCCGTAGTGTTTTCCCCCCTCTGGTTGCTTTTAAGATTTTTTTNTTGGGTAATATTTTTACTAGGTACAGAATTCTGCGTGACAGTCTGGTAAGGTTACTTTGATGGCGTTCCTCTGCTGTCTTTTGACCTGCATCATTTTTGTCAAGTCTGCTGTCAGTTTTTGATTCTTTGTCCGTAGTGTTTTCCCCCCTCTGGTTGCTTTTAAGATTTTTTTTCTTCACTGAATTTAAACAATTTGACTGTTTTCTCTGTTTCTTGTGTTTAGGATTTTTTTTTTTTTTTTTAACTTCTTGGCTCCATGGGGTTATAGTTTTCATCAAATTGGGAAAATTTTTCAGCCATTGTGTGTTCACATGTTTTGTCTGTCCCTCCCCCTCCCCCGGGGACTATAGCTACACATGTATTGGATAGGCCAAAAAGTTCATTTGTTACAGGTGTTCCTGTAACTTCTTACAGAAAAATTCTGAACAAACTTTTGACCAACCCAGTATTAGACTGCCTGCAGTCATCCTGTAGCTCACTGATGGGCTTTTTTCCTCCCTCTCTTTGTGTTTCATTTTGGATAGCTTTTATTGCTCTGTCTTCGTATTTACTAACCATTTCTTCCTCAGTGTCTAATCTGCTATTAATCCCATCTAGTGTAATTCTTATTTCAGAAATTGCAGCTTTTAAGTGTTTGATTTTGGTCTTTTTTTTCCTGATGCCTTCTGTATCTTTACTTAACACGCTCATTTTTTTCCTGAACATACTGTCTGTAGTTCTAGTAACTTTTAATGTACTTGTTTAATTTCTGCCATCTGGGTCACTTTGCAGAGCTGTCACTATTGACTGTTTTTTCTCCCCATTATTGGTTGTATTTTCCAGTTTTGATTCTTTGCAGGCTGGCTTTTAAGTTTAGTTGGAGAGCAGAGTTTAGTCCCGGGCTAATTTTTTATAACTGCAGAGACAGAACCCTTGGAGATCTCTGCTTGATGCCTGTGAACATGAGGTTTTTCCATCATGTTGATGGGAGCCTTGCATGAGCTCCATGGCTCTGTTCCCTGGCCTTGAGTACTTTCCTCACATGCGTGTGTTTACCAGTGCTCAGCTGGAGAAGCAGGCAAGCCTTCTGCAGGTCTCTAATACTCTGCAGTGGAGCTCTCCTCTCTGGTCTTTGCCCTGAAAAGGGACCAAGGCTCCCCACAGATTCCCAGCTCTGTCTCCTCACGTGGAGCTTGTCCTCCCTGTGTTATGGTCTAGTAATGAGCTGGGCAGTCATGAGGGTCACTTCATTTGTTTCCCTTCTCTCAGGGATTGCTCTCCTGTGCTGCCCGAAGTTCAGTGTTTAAACTTAAGTATGTGATAGATTTTCTCCCATTTTCTTTTTCATGGGGATAAGTAAATCTGACCCTTGTTTTGATCTTGGCCAAAGTAGAAGCTTTTTAGCGACTTGTAATATATTGCTGACATTTTAGCTTTGCATTCAGAGCCTCTTTCGGCTTCGTCTCTTCAACTGCTCCCTCCACAACTGTTCTCTGCCTGTCCCTCACTCCCAGTTCATGCCATTCCTCCCCCTCAGTCTGCTTCTCCCCAGCCAGTCCTTGCTTGTCAGGGTGTCTCCATTCTCAGGGGCAGCTCAGCTGCCTCTTCCATGTGGTTTCCCTCCCATTTGAGCAGAACTGAACCCCTTCTCCCTGTTCTCTTTCTGCTCTAACAGCCTGTTTTCAGTGTTGGGGTGTACAGGTTGCGAAGCTGCTGGCCTTCCCTGTTGAGCACACACGTTAGTCCCCACGTGTGCAGTGTTTCACTGCCGAGGGCAGGGGCGGGGCCTGCCCACCTTTGTCCCTTCTGTGGGTATGTAATGTATAGAAAAGGTATTGAGCAAATGTAGGTGTGTTATTTATGCTTATTAAAATGAGTTGTTCTTCCCTTCTTCCCCCAAAATCAGGCTACAGAAGAAGTCTCCAAGAATCTGGTTGCTATGAAGGAGATTCTGTATGGCACGAACGAGAAGGAGCCGCAGACAGAGGCAGTGGCACAGCTCGCTCAAGAACTGTATAACAGTGGGCTCCTCAGCACCCTGGTAGCTGATTTGCAGCTCATTGACTTTGAGGTAAGAAATAAGCTTTTTATTTTTCAAAAGCACTAACTATTCATGGTCCTTTTCCTATGCTCTCTCTTCTGAAATGTTTTAAGATTCTTGTTGGGCTCTTGGCTCAGGGGTACTGACCAGTAAGCATGCCTGGGCTGCCTGCCTAATTAGCGGCGCTAGGTCAGGAACTCAGGCATATCGCAGACTTAGGCCATGTCTTTCCCCCTTCTTTGACGACATCATATATGAAGTTTTTTAGGTATTTGTTATACCCTTTCATTCAGGTATATTTATTAAATAGATGCTGTTTTACATAATTCACTGGTCCTTGGCTCTCAAAGAATAAAGAAATCTAAAGAAGACCATGGAATGTTAGAATTTTTGAGGTAGATAAGGTCTTGTGTGCGTGCTAAGTCGCTTCAGTTGTGTCTGACTCTGCTACCCTCTGGACCGTGCCCCACCAGGCTCCTCTGTCCATGGGGCTCTCTAGGCAAGAATACTGGAATCGGTTGCCATGCCCTCCTCCAGGGATCTTCCCTACCCAGGGATTGAATCCAGGTCTCTTAAACATCTCCTGCATTGGCAGGTGGGTTCTTCATCACTAGCACCACCCGGGAATCCCCGGATAAGATCTTAGAGAGCATCTAGTTTTTTTGTTTACTTGTTTCTTTAACCTGCTGAAAACTCATTGCAGTAGAGATTATGTATGTTTTGTTTGCATGGCACTGCTTTTAAATATTTAAATTAGGATACCATTAAAACAGCCGGAGATTTTATACACAGTTTGGAATTTCTGGCTTCCCTTGAAAAATCTGGCAGCATGGGGCCTGTAACCCTGCATGGCCCCTCAGCCTGGACTTGCATGGGCATCCATACTCGGGTATGCCCCAGATGGCGCAGCTTGCTTTTCTACTGCAGGCCTGCTGCACTCGTTTATATTTCCTGCTCATTCCCGGTCAGCACTTGCTATTGTTGCCCAAGTTTATACAGCCACATCAGGCCATGCTAGATATTTAGTGTATTTATTAGTGAGAAAAATGGTTTGAAAACAGTCTTGAGTGAACTAATCTGAGAAGCATATAATGAAGGGCTCTGGCATGGCCATGAGCCGTGCCCCTCTTTTATGCTCTGTTATAGATGTTCTTTGTTTAAACCCCAATATTTATCATCCTGATGGGTTGGATGTCTGTGCCAGTTCAGTTCAGTCGCTCAGTCATGTCCAACTCTTTGTGACTCTGTGGACTGCAGGACACCAGGCCTCCCTGTGCATCACCAACTCCCTGAATTTACTCAAACTCATGTCCATTGAGTTGGTGATGCCATCCAGCCATCTCCTGTCATCCCTTTCTCCTCCTGCCTTCACTCTTTCCTAGCATCAGGGTCTTTTCAAATGAGTCAGTTCTTCGGATCAGGTGGCCAAAGTATTGAGGTTTCAGCCTCAGCATCAGTCCTTCCAGTGAATATTCAGGATTGATTTCCTTTAGGATGGACTGGTTGGATCTCCTTTCAGCTCAAGGGACTCTCAAGAGTCTTCTGCAACACCACAGTTTAAAAGCATCAATTCTTCCATGCTCAGCTTTCTTTATAGTCCAACTCTCACATCCATACATGACTACTGGAAAAACCATAGCTTTGACTAGACGGACCTTTGTCTGTTTAGGTACTTGAAAAACCAGGGGAGAAAATGACAGGCATCTGTAGGCAGGTTCAGGCTTCCCAGGTAGCACTTGTGGTAAAGAACCTGTCTGCCAATGCAAGAGACATAAGAGGCGTGAGTTTGATCCCTGCGTCAGAAAGATCCCCTGGAGGAGGGCAACCTACTGCAGTATTCTTGCCTGGAGAATCCCAAGGACAGAGAAGCCTGGTGGGCTACAGTCCATAGAGTTGCAAAGAGTCAGACACGACTGAAGTGACTTAGCATGCACATATAGCCACGTTCAGTTTTGGAGAAGGTTGAAGAAGGTGTGGTTCATAGGTTACTTGAATGTACTATCAGTAGATAATTAAAAGAGAACAAAATTTATTTCTATCTTTTAGAACAGAGGAACTTCCCTGGTGGTTCAGTGGTTAAGGCTTTGCCTTCCAATGCAGGGACTGTGGGTTCAGTGCCTGGTTAGGGAGCTAAGATCTCTCACATGCCTGACAGCCAAAAAAACCAAAACATAAAACAGAAGCAATAATGTAACAAACCCAAAGTTTCTTTAATGGACCACATCAGAAAGCTCTTTACTAAAAAAGAGAGCAGAACTATGATATTTTCATTTGTGTAGCTGATTTCATATATTTTTCAGAGAGTGTCAAATTCCAGCAACGATTTTTATTTCCACTGCAAAGGTGGGGATGATTGGGACCATCCAGTTCCTCCTCCTTTGTCTGCCCATCCTATTCCCCAGCCTGGACCCTGATCTTAATATTCATTTGGGACTTTAGAGACATAAATTTAAAAGAAATGTGTGCCCTTGAGACAGGTTTTCGAGATTGCCGTTACTACCCCTAACCTAGCACAGGCCCCAGGGTGATCTCGGTGCTGGAAAGCTTTAATGTTTCCCTCACTTCCCTGCAGACTTGTCAGCCTTGTAACAAGTGGCCGTTCTGAAACTGACTTCTTTCATTTGTTACTTCCTTGTGCAGCTTTCTGATCAAGACAGTTTAACTATATGAAGTTAACAACCACCTATGTTGTTTAACAAAATATAGTGGTGGAACTCTGATCTCTGAACTATTGATTCATGTGATACTTAGTAGCTTAACTGTTAATCTATATAAAATTTTTCCCAAGTAGACCTTGTGTAATAGGAGAAGATGGGGAATTCCCTGGTGGGCCAGTAGTTAGGACTCTGCACTTTCACTACAAAGGGCCCAGGTTCAATCCCTGATCAGGGAGGTAAGATCCTGCAAGCCACAAGCTGTGCTGCCCACTCCCCCCAAAAAATAGGATATGTCTACATGCCATTAAAGCTCAACTTCTTACAGAATTCTTTCATTTTTATTATAATAGCAGAATACAATTTCTCCTCCTTCCATCACTGTTAAAAGGAAGCTGCATGTATTGTTTACAATACGAGCATCCTATTTGAAGCTGCTTGCTCCCTTTGGATGGGAATCAGATCCCTGAACAATGTAAGCATATAGCAAGGTTTTGTTTTTCATACCTGAGTCAGCATCATTCTGAGAATTGGAAATCACTGAAATTATGTGTAGTTTAGATTTCACTTTGTCAGCACATTATTCATGTCAAAAATATTTCACTACTAGAACTTGGAATTATAAAGGAAAAAGTAAAATTCAGTGTCTATGAATGTTTTAAAGTCAGATACTCAGTCATAATTATAAATACACAGACCCATGATTTGAGTTTATTTGGGAGAGTGGATAGGCATTGGGTATTTAATCAGTATGTTGATTGAGTTTGTCTGGGAATGTGGATGGGCATTGGGTATTTAGCCAGTACCTTGATTTGAGTTTATTTGGGAGTGTGAATGGTCATTGGGTATTTAGTCAGTACCTTGATTTGAGTTCTGTTTGGGAGTGTACGGGGCATTGGGTGCTTAGTCAGTACCTTGATTTGAATTTATCTGGGAGTGTGGACAGGCATTGGGTATTTAGTCAGTACCTTGACTTGAGTTTATCTGGGAGCGTGGATGTGCATTGGGTGTTTAGTCAGTACCTTGATTTGAATTTATCTGGGAGCATGGATGGGCATTGGGTATTTAGTCAGTACCTTGATTTGAGTTTATCTGGGAGCATGGATGGGCATTGGGTATTTAGTCAGTACCTTGATTTGAGTTTATCTGGGAATGTGGACGGGCATTGGGTGTTTAGTCAGTACCTCGATTTGAGTTTATCTGGGAGTGTGGACGGGCATTGGGTGTTTAGTCAGTACATTGGTTTGCATTTATCTGGGAGTGTGGACGGGCATTGGGTATTTAGTCAGGCATTTTGCTATTTTTGTCTCCCTAATAGGGCAAGAAAGACGTGGCTCAAATTTTCAACAATATTCTTAGAAGACAAATTGGTACAAGAACTCCTACTGTTGAATACATCTGCACCCAGCAGAATATTTTGTTCATGTTGTTGAAAGGGTATGTATAATGTAATAAAATTGATATTTTTTACTTTAAAAATAAAAAGGGAAAGATGATTGTGGGCAAAAGCAGGAGGGTGAATGTGGGAAAGCATTTTCTCTGTAGTTCCATCAACTCCTTTTTGGGTAGTTCTTGATCACGTTTCCCCCCTTAAAATTCAACCTGTAAACTAACAGAATTTGAAGATGCCTAGGGGATTTTAAAGTTAGTGAATTATGAGCCTTAAAATCTCAAACCTCAAGAGAAAAATAAGTCCTCTGTGGTCTTGTTTCTGTTCTCTAAGATGTAAAAACCTTAATTGTATAAAATATCAGCTAAGTAAGTCATATACCTGAAGCCCTCTTCTTTGGACATTCACGCACACTGTGTGGCAGTAAAGGCTGCCCAGTAAATGGAGCGTGGATGCTGTGGCCCTTAGCCTTGTTCAGTCAGCAGCAACAGAGCACATGTTTATGATGTACTTCCCGTTGCTTTTCACCTGTGTGTCCACCCACTAACCCACTTAGTTTGGTGAATTGCTGAACTAAGGAGTCATTTATCTTTGGATAGATGTCAGTTTCCAAAAAAAAAAAAAAAAGCCTTAAAACTTTTTTTTTTTTTTTTTAAATGCCTCTTCTCCCTCATCACTGATTGGCAAGGTAGCCTTCTGTTGTTTCACACCAGGGTTGTTTGCCAGCTCTGGGTATGTGTGCATTGGCAGGGTTCTGTTAAATTGGTGGGCAAGCGTTTTACTGGCATGACTGTTGGCGTGANAATGCCTCTTCTCCCTCATCACTGATTGGCAAGGTAGCCTTCTGTTGTTTCACACCAGGGTTGTTTGCCAGCTCTGGGTATGTGTGCATTGGCAGGGTTCTGTTAAATTGGTGGGCAAGCGTTTTACTGGCATGACTGTTGGCGTGAATCAGCTTGCTGTCCTACCTCAGCCTTATAGCTTGCCTCACTCTGATTCATATCTCTGTGGTTTAACACTTCCTCCAAGTTCAGACTTGTTTAGACAGAGCATGCGTCAGTGCCTGTGTTGGATGCCAGCATTCCATTTCCTTCTTTCTAGTTCTAACTGTCCATGTTGCTTCTTCAGATGTTGCTGTACGAAATTTTCAGCATCCGGTATTTTGTTGTATCAATCCACAGCTGCCTGTATGAACATGTAGTGAGTAGTCTGAAATTTTGGTGTTCTTGGAACAGCTTCTGGATGCCTTTGTGTATTTTTAAAGCCAATATTCCTTTTTTCATAGAAAGCAGTGATTATTAAAATCTGTGAATTAGTTAGCTCTGCCTGTGTTTAGTGTCAGGTGGCCAGGGGTATGAGAGGAACATTGCTGAATGTCATGTAAGACTTGAGGCACTATTTAAAGAAAGGTTTAAAGCTCTCAACTGAGCTGGCCAGAGCAGAAACCTCAGCTTAGGGAGGTGAGGAGAAGTAGCATGGAGAAGCCACTGGTGTTGGGACCCCACTCCACCACCCCTTTTAGTTTTTATTGTAGAAAATATACATAAAATTGGGGAATAATATAGCAAACCCTTTCCTAGCCATGACCAAGTTTCTGCAGTTATTAACATCTTGTTGATATTTAACAAATTATTAACATCCCTGTTTCATTTTTTTCTTGCCTCCTGTTTCTCCTCACGTACAACATCACTTCCATATCATAATCATAATATCACTTAAAAACCTAAGCATAAAGTGATACCCAGTGAGTGTTCAGATTTCCTTGATTTCCACCAAACGTTGTTTTTCAGGTTGTTTGCATCAGCCTTCAAGCATAGTCCACAGACTGAATTTGGTCGATAAGACTCTCAACTGCTTTTAATCTGTAATAGTTCTTGCCCTCTTCTTTTAACACTATTATTTGTTGAAGCAACTGGGCCATTTGTTTTGTAGAAAAATCTCATGTTTGGTGTTTCATGCTGTGGTTTCACACATAACCATATTCTTCTGTCCTCTGTTCTTTTGCATTTGGTTAGATTCAGCCGCAGTTGAGGGGGTGGGAACAGGAATTCTTCATGGATGGGACTGTGTGCTTCTGTCGGGCAGTGCTGGTTGTCTTTCTTCTGCTGACGTTAGATTGATCAGTGGATGCAGATGATGTCAGCCTGTCCATTATAAAGTTCTCCATCAACCCTGTACCTAATGGTTTTACTGTCCATTTAGGATCATTCAGTTCAGTCTCTCAGTCGAGTCCGACTCTTTGCGACCCCGTGAACCGCAGCACACCAGGCCTCCCTGTCTATCACCAACTCCCGGAGTTCACTCAAACTCATGTTCATTGAGTCGGTGATGCCATCCAACCATCTCATCTTCTGTCGTCCCCTCCTCCTGCCCTCAGTCTTTCCCAGCATCAGGGTCTTTGCAAGTGAGTCAGCTCTTTGCATCAGGTGTTCAAAGTATTGGAGTTTCAGCTTCAACATCACTCCTTCCAATGAACACCCAGGACTGATCTCCTTTAGGTTGGACTGGTTGGATCTCCTTGCAGTCCAAGGGACTCTCAAGAGTCTTCTCAACACCACAGTTCAAAAGCATCAATTCTTCGGTGCTCAGATTTCTTTATAGTCCAACTCTCACATCCATACATGACCACTGGAAAAACCATAGCCTTGACTAGACAGACCTTTGTTGACAAAGTAATGTCTGCTTTTTCATATGCTATCTAGGTTAGTCATAACTTTCTTTCCAAGGAATAAGTGTCTTTTAATTTCATGGCTGCAGTCACTATCTGCAGTGATTTTGGAGCCCCCCAAAATAAAGTGAGCCACTGTTTTCCACTGTTTCCCCATCTATTTGCCATGAAATGATGGGACCAGATGCCATGATCTTAGTTTTCTGAATGTTGAGCTTTAAGCCAACTTTTTCACTCTCCTCCTTGACTTTCATCAAGAGGTTCTTTAGTTCTTCTTCACTTTCTGCCATAAGGATGGTGTCATCTGAATTACTGAAGTTATTGATATTTCTCCCGGCAATCTTGATTCCAGCTTGTATTTCATCTAGCCCAGCGTTTCTCATGATGTACTCTGTTGTCGAGGTTCAAAATGGTGATTTCCTAATTCTCTTATTCCTTCTCCATATATCAAATATTTCGTGACTTCTGTAGGAAAGACAGAATACATGCTTGACTTTTTTCTACATTATCATTTTTTAGTATAATCAGTTGATGGATGCCCTAGCCACTTTCTTAAGTGAACAATGAGTATGTTATTGCTTTAAGCATCACTATGCGTTTAAGCATCAAACCTGACGTTTTAATCAGATTTTAAAATATATTTGATGTGTCTCAAACCCTTTCAGTCATGACCATGTTTTTATGTCCAGATTGCCCCATCTTGAGCACTCCTTCAAACTGGCTCCTGTGTCCTCTTGGGAAGACCCCCTTAGTCTTTGATAGCTTCCTTGCTGTCTGGCACAAGACAGCCAGTGCTCTTTTTGTATGGGTTTCTTCCTCAGACCTAGAAACAGGCATTTCTTCCAGTGATTTTTTTTTTTTTCCAATTCAGGAGCTTAAAATGATTCTTCTTGCTAATTACACAGACTCACATCTGGGCTTCCCCATGTCACAGCAATGCCCTGTGATTTTTCTTTTTTTTTCAGAAATTCTCTGGAGGTCCAGTGGTGAGGACTCAGCACTGCTGAGGCCTGTGTTCAGTCCCTGGTCGGGGAACTAATGAAAACCATGCAGCGCAGCTAAAAAGGGGGGGAAAAAATAAAAAGAAAGAAATTTTCCTTCACTTGTTTATTAATTAGTTCAGACTGTTTTCAACACAGTGTGATTATCCACTCAGGCTGCAAGTGTTCTGATGTTAGGCATTTTGAGGAGTGACGCTGCTCGTATTAGTGTGCCTTTGGAAAACACCGTGTTACTTGTGTTAGCCTGCATCTGGAGGCAGTCATTTTTTCACTGGCGATTTAAATGTTAATGTGCTCTCCGGCCTAGTGCTAACAGGTTGTACAGCATAACTGTTTGCCTTGTACTTGGTGGTTTATGGTTTAATCATTTAAGGCCAGCTTGACAAACAGCCATCAAAACCTGCCCGACTTGTTGTACCAAATTGTCTTACCCTCGTCTTTCTAGTTTCCTGCCCGTTTCAGAGCAGCAGGGAGGCAGCTGTGTGCTCAGCCATTTTGTGAGCAGACGTTTTAGTCACCTCAGAGCCCGTCACCATTCTAGCTGCCATGCCACCAGTGGCACAACGGAGTGTGGTTTTGGTGGTGGTGAGGGTGTGTGATGAACATATGTACAGCAGGACAGTCCTACCAGAGAGCACTCGCAGAGGGTTTCGGGGGTGAAATGCAGGTCAGTCAATAAGGCAAGGCTTGCCAGCAGAGGTGGACTTACGCTTGAGGTTCCGGCTAGTTTCAGATTTGCACAAGCAGAAACAAGAGAGTAAGAAAGGGGCGGAATGAGCACAGTGGCTGGCAGCAGTAGGGGGGATTGGAAGGTTCTGTAGCGTAGTGGGGATTGTGGCGCACCAGGGGCGTTGCTGTGATGGGAAGCGCAGACGTGAGTCTGTGTAATTAGCAAGAAGAATCATTTTAAGCTCCTGAATTGGAAAAGGCTACTGATGCACTTGGACGGAGGAGCCTGGTGGGCTACAGTCCGTGGGGTCGCTAAGAGTCTGACACGACAGAACCACTTCACTTTCACTGATACACTAGTGTGTCGGATAGATTTGTTAAGACAGAGTTTGAACAAAGATACTGGTTACGGGCACTCAGGTGACCAGGGATGACTTCATGCAGCACTGGATACAAAAAAATGAAACTGAAATATTGCAGAGGATCATTAGAAAGGAGTGATGGCGCTGAAGATGGGAAGACTGGGAGTAGACAGAGGGCAGTGTTCAGATCTGTGCTGTTTAATACCGTTCTTACTACCAGCATGTAATTATTTATTTTAAATTCAAATGACATTTAAAATTCAGTCCCTCAGTCATAGTAGCCAGATGTCAAGTGCTCAGTAGACAGCAAAGATAGAGGACATTTCCATTATCAAATAAAGTTCTGTAAGACCTGTTTTAGACCCAGATATCTGAAGCAAAATAGTAGTGCTATATTAGACACATCAAGTTTATGGAATTGTCCAAAAGCAACAAAAAATACTTTACTACAGTTCAGGGTGGATCTGGGCTGGGGCAGTTTAGGAGCTGTGGTGGGAACTGTGAGATCTTAGGGGTCAGAGTAATGGAAGAAAGACTTCAGCCAGGCAAGAAATAAGAACAGAGGAGGCAGAAAGGAGAACTGGGGGTCTTGCTTTCATTTTTTAAAGAAAGAGGTGCAGAGGTCTGCTTGTCCAGAAGTTAAAAACAGAATTCGTGTTAGAAGATCATTTGTTTTAGCCACAAGGTCTTTGGATTCAGTGTCAGGAAACTGAAGGTGGCTGTGAGTGGGGAAGGAGATTCAGCCTGAGTGTGCAAGTGTGAGAGGAAGTGGAGTGACGGGGTGACGTGTGTGAGCAGATGGCAGACAGAGTCCAGTCCGAGAGGTTTGGTGCACATCAGAACGGAAAAAGCTGCTGTGTTGAGAGAATGAGGGTCTCTTTCTGGTCATGGGGAAGGAGGAGGCGAGCAGCCTTGAGATGGGTAGAGGAAGTCTGTGTGGGGAGCTGAGGAGGGGCACATGCAGCCCGTGTCCACGTGAGAGCCCTCGGCCCCATGGCAAGTCGCTTGGTGGCATCCTCAAGACCAGGCTTTCGGCTCTAGCGTTTATGTGTTGCCAGCAGTCATAGAAGCTCTGGCCTTTATGTGTTGCCAACAGTTTTGGAATTACTATTTTGAGTAATAAATGGAAACAATGACATGTGAATGCTGTATGACTTGATAGACCCATTTAGATACTGTGACTTTAGGAAACTTATATTCCTATTATTTTTTGATTCAGTGTTTGGTTTTTCTGAAATGTTGAGAGCATCTCAGGTGAATAAACCCTCTTTGGAGGTGTGACTCTGAATACCTCCCTTCAAGTCCTATCTGAAGGAATGAGCTTTTACCCACATACTCACTGTCAAGGCTGTCTCTTTTCTTGGTGTTGAAGTGGTCACCACCCACTGACGCATGTGTGCCCTCCAGACTCACCCCTCTGAGCACATACTCTCCGTTGAGAGAGATGCACCTTGTAACCTTCTCTGTCACTTAGTTAGAACATATCTGAAACTTCCTGTTCTAGAAACTGGAACTGTTGGGAGTTTGAAAAGGACATTGATGGGGGAAAGCAGTCATATTTGTCTTTTCTTTTTGCAGGTATGAATCTCCAGAAATAGCCCTAAATTGTGGAATAATGTTAAGAGAATGCATCAGACATGAACCACTTGCAAAAATCATTTTGTGGTCGGAACAGTTTTATGATTTCTTCAGATATGTCGAAATGTCAACATTTGACATAGCTTCAGATGCATTTGCCACATTCAAGGTAACAAAAAACTAGAATTCTAAATAGATGTACAAGTGAGATTAACAGGTGTGCTGTTCCTAAACGTTCTGCACCCTCCAGAGCTACACACGGCTGCCCTCTAGTGGGAAGACAGAAGACGTATTTTATATGTGTGTGTGTGACTCAGTATGTGCAGTAGAGTCACAGCTCTAATAGGCTGGAAAAGTTAAGACTCTCAAGTCTGTCTAAAAGGCATAAGTCCTGTATGGCCAAAGGTACACTTTTATGTTAAATTCCCCATCAAATACAGTATATAGATATACAGTGTATGTGAAAATCAGATTTGTCTCCTGTGTTGGAACATAGTGCAGCAGTTCCTTTGGTAAAGCATCAGACAGAGTAGTTGGCTTCCGTCAGGGCCATGTCAGTTTGGAACACACATGTCTTCAGATAGTAGAACCACCTTCGGGACAGATGACCCTGTTGTGAACAGGCCCAAGGGCACAGCGAGCTGCTCTCGCCCGTCTCATGCTCAGAACAGAGCTGTTTATTAAACACAGGGTGCAGGGGTGCAGAATCACCAGCAGTGTGCCTCCCCGCCGCCTGCCTTACCCCCCTGTTGTGTGTTTGTATAAATTAAAGACACATGATATGGCNCAGAACAGAGCTGTTTATTAAACACAGGGTGCAGGGGTGCAGAATCACCAGCAGTGTGCCTCCCCGCCGCCTGCCTTACCCCCCTGTTGTGTGTTTGTATAAATTAAAGACACATGATATGGCATCAGTGTACGGCATGCACATTTTGTTTTGAATTGCAAGGTTCTGGGCTGTTTAAGGTATGTGAATAAAGCAGTAATGTTTATTAGTGCTTTTCACAATGAGAGCAAGCCTTTATCTGCTGTTGTTGGTGTTCAGTCGCTAAGTCGTGTCCAGCTCTTTGTGACCCAATGAACTGCAGCACCAGGCTTCCCACCCTTCTCTGTCTCCTGAGTTTGTGCAGACTGATGTCCATTGAGTCAGTGATGTCATCTAACTATCTCATCCTCTGTGTTATATGTTAACATTCCCTTATATAAAATGTCTGATGTCATAAGTGAGTATTTAAAACTTCAATTTCAATATATTCAGAATTTAATAATCCAACATAGACTACTGTGCTTGCAAACCATAAAACACTGTTACAGTGAGAAACGGCCACTGTTATTGTAAACATTCAGTTTCATGTGTAAAGACCCATCTAGACAATGAGCACATCCCTTGGTCTTTGAATAAAATGTGTTCCTCCAGTAGAAGGAACCCCTTTAAAATAGGGCGAAAGCCTGGAAGCCTGGGGTTTCACATTGGATGAGAATAAGGTAATAATGTGAAAGGTACCTAGGGATTATTCAAGATGTCAGAAACCTTAGGTACAACCTCAGTTATTTATATGTTAATGTACAAAGCAAGGGCTTCCCAGTTGGTTTACTGGTAAAGAATCCACCTGCCAATGCAGGAAACGCCTTTTCGATCCCTGGGTCGGGAAGATCCCATGGAGAAAGAAAGGGCACTCCAGTATTCTTGCCTGTAAAATCCCATGGACAGAGGAGCCTGGCAGGCTACAGTCCATGGGGTTGCAAAAAGTCGGACACAGTTGAGCGACTGAGCACACACATGTACAAAGCAAAGTGAAATGAATTTGAGCTTATAACGTGGAGTGATAAACATGACATCTTAGGTATCACTGCACTTGGTAGGTTGGGACTCCTGATCGGGACATACTGATGGAAGGGGACACCCCATTCAGAAGCAGCGGACCTGTTACGAGGGAGGTAGCAGCACCAGGTGTCAGGAAGGGATGCTCCTGTGTGGGAAGCAAGCCGGAAGCCTGAGCGCAGGACCCTAGGAGGAGGAGGGCAAGGGCAGAGGAGAGGAGCAGCAGTGGACTGGGAGAGTTCAGCTAGAGCGCCTGACCAAGAGGACGCAAGAGACATGCCCCTAGCACAGACAGAGCAGCTGAGGTGAGAGGCGCGCTAACTCTGCCAGAAACGTGAGCCCAGTCTCCAGAGGCCTGACTGGCCTTGCTGATGATTCCGTCTCAGCACCCTGCTGGGTCCTGGTCGCCAGAGATGGAGAGACTGAGCAGAGTCAGGCAGGTGCTCTCTGCCTGAAGAAGGGACTTTAAACCCTGGTAGGATTCTAAGGTGAGCTCTGGGGGAGGGGGCTCTAGAGCAGTGAGGGACGGGCTTGGCTCCTGTGTCTCAGCTCCTCCTGACAGAAGGGAGAAGGCCCGCCAAGAGGCAAGAGGAGGTAGCGCCCAGGATTGAGAGTGTTTCAGGAGAGGCGCAGGCCTGTCAAACAGACTGAAGCTCCCTCCCCACCCTTCCTTAAGGAGTCTGGTCGGGGCAGGGAGGAAGACGGGCAGGGCTGGTCTGCGCCAGAGGTGCTGATAAGGGAAGGAGGTTGCTCCTTTTCCGGTTTACTGGTGGCCTCTTGGCAGAGGACACTTTTTATAATGGAAAAAATGGAGCCTTGGTTCACGCTCTTCTTTGAGAAATGGCCAGAGCTACCTTCCCAGAAAATGCACTCCACACACAAAAACTTTCAAACAAATGCAGCTCATCCGTAACCCTGGACAAGAAGGAACAGGTGCTGAGTCTTAAAGGGAAATTAAAACTACCTGCTCGAAATACAGCTATCATTCAGAGCTTGAATGAATGGAATACTGAGATAGTAAATCAGTGGCCAAATATTTGTTCGTGATTTTTTTTTTTTTTTTAGAGGAATGAAGGAGACGGGGAGGGGTATCAGAAGGCCAACAAATATATTTCCCATTTTCCAGAGTAAAAGAAGGTAGACTCCCCAGAGAGACTGGTGGAGCTTGGAGCTTGATATTATACCTGTGTAAGGTTCTAGAAAATATTACTGCAAAAGAGATGATTTCTGAGCATTTTGGAAAGGAAACCGTGTACCCACAGCCAGCATGGATTCACTAAGAGTAAGGTCAGTCATGCTAATCTCATAGACACGTGTAGATCAGGGGGTGAAGGGCGTGGCTGCCTGGATTCAGTTCTCTGCTCTGAGACTGGTTTAACCTGTCTTTCCATCTGTCAGAATGTAGGTGACAATACAAGTATGTTCAGGTTGTTATGTCCTCACATAGTCTATGTGCAGAGAACAGTAGCTATTAGAATTATTCCTTTATATATTAGATGTTGAATGATTGTACAGGTCTGTTTTAACAGACCTGTAAAAAAGTGAAAAACTAGGAGCTGGGTGGAGTTTCACGGTAGCAATTCATAATTAATTGAACACCATATCCATAAGGTGCCAGAAAATGGATTGCCACCATCCTGGAGAGAAATCTTTAGTGGATTTGTCTTCGCTTAGTACAGCCGAAGATTGTTATTAAAGACACAGATAAAAGGTGACAACAAGTACATGCCACAAAGGAATTCTAAGCAGATCACAGAGGTCCTGAGATAAGGCTTTGTAAAGATCCAGAGAGGCCAGAATGTATAACAGGCTGAAGTTAAATACAGATAAACTGAGGTCTTCAACACACCACTAAAGCAATTATCCTCAAATTAGAAAAAAATTTAACTATTAAAAAACCCTCAAAAACTGACGTCTTCTACCTGAGGACCCAGCTTTGTAAATAAGAGATGTGAGAATAAGGTGTAATAATAGGAAATAATACTAAATGTAGTCATTACACAGTGTCATAATTATTAAAATGTAGGTAACTTCATATCATATTCAAACTACCCTTTGAAGGAAGTATTATTATCTTCTTTACACACGAGGAAATGGAAACCGAGAAAAATGTTGGATGAAGTCAGACAATAAATGGGGAAGTCAAAAAATAAATAAATAAATAAATGGGGAAGCCAGAATTTGAACCCAGGCAGTCTGACTGGAGAGCTGACCCTGAGTAACCAATTCTGTGTAAGTCCAGTGAAATGAAAGCGTATGATGCTGCTGCCCAGAGCTGCTTTGACTGCACAACGCGTGACTTACAGAGCCTGCTGATGGTCTCGTCCCACCTTAGGCTTGTTAAGGTACCAGCAGCGCACACATGTTCCAGGCGCTGTGCTTTCAGAGGCACAGGACAAATAGATGACTTTCAGAAGACAGTAGATGGCGAGGGGGACTCAGAACCTGTCATCTGAGGTGTGGTTAAAGGAACTGGACATATTTAGCCTGGAGAAGAGATGACTCAACAGGGACTTGCCAAGAGAGCGCTGCTTGTATTTAAAGTGGGTCCTCAAGGAAATGGATTCCACCTAGTTCTGTGACTCTTGACAGTTTTCTAGAAGTAGCCTGGGGTTAGGCTTTAACTCTACCTCAGGAGAAACTTTCTAACTTTTGGAGCTCCAGAGGTGAACCACAGAGTTGGAAGAATTGAGTCTCTTGTCCTCGGACATAGACAGCCATCAAGCACAACTCTGGGCCAGACGGCTTGCTGAGGCTCTGAAAATGAGCCCTGGGCTAGCAGCATTTCTTCAGGGATTCCAGGGCCATCTTTGTCACATGATGGTTGGGACCCAAAGCTCACATAACTTGTAGGAATCTTTTTAATTCAGTCCACCCTGAAAGTTGGCTGCTCCATCTGCTGGACTTGGGAGATGACCCCTGACCTGTCTCTGGGTCATGCCAGGGCTTGGCCATATGGGAATTTAGACACGTTGGGAAGTCAGACCTCATGTTCTTTGTGTCCCCTGCTGGCCAACCCGGCCACTCTGCTGATCTGGGAGCGCGTGTGCTCTATCAGCTTTGCCAGTCGCTCACCAGATTTCGACTACATGACTGCTTCCCTTTGTTTTCTAGTCTCTTGGTTTCTGTGCTCTCCCTGCCTCATCCCCACACACAGCCCACAGCCTGGTTTGAGCTCACCAAGCTCTTGGCTCTGGTCCTGAGGGTAGGGTTTTTTCCTGTCTCTCAGGAGAGAGACCCACTGCCCAAGTCCCAACCTCTTTTCCCAGCTTAGTATCAGCCTTTTTCCTCTGTGCCGGCTCTCAAGAATTACTCCTTCCCTGCTAGATTTTTACTGTCTGCTCCAGGCCCTGGTCTGCCGTTTATTAGGAAGGACTTCCCTCCCCCGATGCATTGGGGTCAGGCTCCTGCTTGAGCAGTCTCAGCAACCCCTTTCCAGTCTCTCTCCCCCAGGCTCCGGAGATCTGATCCCTAGGTTGGCAGTGGTTTCCTGAGCCTCCTGGTCTGTCTAAACTGAATGGAAACAGGTAGAATCTCTGATGAGGGCGTACTGAACATTCCCCCTTGCTGTGTGTGGCCCAACTGTGAGCCTCTTGCTCCTACTGGAAATACAGCTCTCAGGATAAACAGTCACCTTACTCAGACCAAAAAGAAAAACACTTGTACAGCATGTTTAGGATCTTTGCTTTTCAGAGAAATACTTTCTACCTCCCTGTACCCAAGAATCCAACCCCAGTTGAGAGCAGTTGCCTCTGAGACGCCTCCTTTCTCTTTGGTCAGATCATGACGGAGCAGTGAGCACTTGGTTCCCAGCCCTGTACTTGCTCAGAGTAGTCTCCAGAAAGACTTAGCCACAGAGTAGATGAGACACTCAGTCTTGCATGGGTCCAGACACAGCAGTCTTTAAATTTGCTTATTCGTTGTTCATTCCACAAGTCTCTTGACTGCTTACTCATGTTGGGCGCTGTTCTTTAGGTTCTGGGGATCAGCAGTGATCTTTTTTGTTTGTTTGTTTTCAGGAGATTTGGTGGGGGCAGGGGGGGCATGCTACAAGGCTTGCAGGATCTTAGCTCCTCGACCAGGGATCAAAGCAGGGTCCCCTGCAGTGGAAACATGAAGTACTAACCACTTGACCACCAGGGAACTCGGGTTTAGCAGTGATCTGCCCAGACAAACCCCTGCCCTTGAGGTCCTAACTTAGGGGAGAGCTGTCATAGACCACATGCTATAAACATAGCACTTTACATTGAGAGTAGCATGTTAGAGGCAGGACACTATTTAACAAGCATTCTTGATATATTTCCTTAAAGTTCTCATGTTCCTCTCTCCTTCACATATGACCCTATGGGACAATATAAATATATTAAGATAATATAAATTCTTCTAGCCCTGCCATCTCCTCCTTCCCCATATTTCTTCCCAGATTGTTGAAGTTACTCAGACTCCAGGTTTTCTCATTTTGTCTGCCTAATCCCCAAAGGACACTTGGGGAAAATTGGGTAGACCTTCCATGGGCATAGGATGCATGCCCTCTCCAGCAGTTTGAACACCTGTAAATCTTTGGGGCTGGGGTTGGAAGTCTAAAAACGTTCTTCAGAGATTGCTTAATGTGGTGTGTTCCCAAACATGTTCCTGGATTCTGTTGGTTCCTTCATTTATTCATTAAATATCAAGCTCTTACTATGTGCTGGTTACTGCATAGGTGCTGGGAATTCAGAGATCAGTAAAAATAGACATGACCTTGTGTTTATACAATTTATAGCCTACCCTGAGAGAGATGTTAAGAGCATGATCCCACAGATGTCAGGTCGTAACTGTGACCATGCTTTGATACTGGTGACCAGTTAAGAAGGGTTCCCCAGGGAGGCGATGTGCGTGTCAAGGTCTAAAGGTGGAAGTAACTGGGCCAGGGGCAAGCCCGTGCAGAGCAGGACTTCCAGGGCAGGATGCTAACGAGCAGGCATTAGAAGAACTCGCTCCAAAACCCCCTGAGACCCGAGGAGTTCGTTTCCACGAGGGAACCAAAGCTGCAGCCCTTTCCTCCTTTGTTGACCATGGAACTTCCGTAGGGCATTTCTCAGGACATACTTCAGGAAACACTAGTCGTTGTAACTAAACAGCAGAGAAAACAAGTGAAGGAAAGTTGGTTCAGAGAAGGGACTGTTGACCTCTCAGGTCAGCAGCTCTAGAGGAATTGTGCTCCTGAGCTCCCTGAAGATTGCTGTCCCTTGTGTCCATTCTCTCCCCCCTGGGGAGTCCGTGGCTCATTCATTGCTGACTTCTAGGTCCTTGAAGGTAGGGACCACCTCTTTTTGTCTTTGTAGCCCCAGGACCTAGACCTTTATCTGGCACAGAGGAGATGTTTTCTGAATGAATAACCCTTGAGTAATTTCCAGGGACATCCCTAGGGTCAGGCATAAGCTCTGCTTCACACGGACGCAGAATTGGACTCTACTATTCATAACTTTTGGTTCTATATGTTTGCAGCACGAATCTGTTTATTTTGGAGCTAATGTTTATGATGGGGCTTTTAAAAGAGACCCCACATCTGAAAAAAGGTAGCATTCCAGATGAAACTGAATGTAACTGAGTTAAGGAGGAAAAAAATGAAACCTCCTGTACTTTTCTAATAAAAGATATTTCTTCTTTCTCTACCAGGAGCAGTATGCTGTTTGGCCTTTTATCACAATTGTTTACTTTTATTTCATTTCGGTTCTTGATTCCCTTTCTTTGAGTTTTTATGTCCATTACCTTATAAATTTGCTTTTTAAGTTTTCCATCTAAGAGCCATTAGACCTGCGACAATCATAACCATTACTCTCACAATTTCAAATTATTGATGATTTTATTTGCTCTTACATAGAATCAACATTTTCAATAGAATTCATGCTCAAATATTTTTAAGTGTAGTAATTTTTGACAACTGTTTTTATCAGGTAAAGTGGTGTGGAATTTTAAGATTCTCTTTTCTAAAAGAACTTGAATGCCAACAACTGTAAAAAGTATGCTTTCTTTTTCTAGGATTTACTTACAAGACATAAATTGCTCAGTGCGGAATTTTTGGAACAACATTATGATAGAGTAAGTATGTGAAATTCTATTTTAAAGTAGCACACTGTAAGTTTTGTGACTAGAAATGAAAGCTTTTAATTAGATTTTGTACCAGAAGATTTATTTTGGCAATATGTTTTTAATTGGTGCTGTAATCATTTCTCTATGAAAACCGAGATAGCATTACTTGGTCAGAAGCAGAGTTTTCTTTCTAATGACACGCTCGCCTTTGCATCTTTTCTTGCTTTAGAAGAGGTAAATAAAGCACTTTGCTGCTGAATGATAATACACAGTTAAGAGAAAGAGAAAATTACTATGTGGCTGCTTTTCTTCCCCATACTTCCCGTCCATTGGGCACATCCCAGCTGCTTACAAATAGAGACAGGGACTCCGTGGCAATGAGTGAGCAGAGCCCTAGCCTAGAGGACATAGCAGGTGGGTGAGCAGTGTCCCCCCCTGCTGCTGGCTCCTGTGGCCAAGGCCGAGGCCCTTAATTCTGGAGACTCAGAAGTCACTACTTACTTGTAAAGTGAGACATTGGTTAGTTCAGCCATAAGGCCCCCTCCAGCTGGAGTTGATGTTAGACTTCCTGGTGATAGAACCCACAGAGGTTTGTGAGCAGGTCTGGGCACTCTGATGACCTGGTTGCCCTTGATCATTATGGCAGCAGGGTCACTCCTCCTCTCCCCCGTGTGTCCCCCTGCTCCCCACGATGCCCACGAGCACTTCCCTGGGCCGCACTAGTTTGATTTCGGTGCTGTCCAAAGCCGTATAGGTGCTCCTGGAGAAGTTACCGTGATTACAATCCATTTAAAATTTCTATCTATCCTCTAAAATTTGGCTTAGTTGTTCATTCTCCCACTAGTTATTTGAATTTTTTAAATCCTAAGTTTTGTTAATACTTCATTATTCACTGTTCAACTAGCTTTTCTTTTCGGGGAAGTGGGGTGTAGTTTGGCTATGTCATAGCTTATGGGATCCTAGTTCCCCAACCAGGGATTGAATCTGTGCCCTCGACAGTGAAAGTGTGGAGTCCCAGCCCCTGGGCCACCAGGAAATTCGCTGTGCTGTTCAGCTAAATTAGAAGATTCTTGGAGGCAGAGCTTATGCTTTCTAGTTCTTCCATATTCCTTTTCCCATCTTTCCCTCCCACGAGGAGAAGGCAATGGCCCCCCACTCCAGTACTCTTGCCTGGAAAATCCCATGGACAGAGGAGCCTCATATGCTGCAGTCCTTGGGTTCGCTAAGAGTCAGACACGACTGAGCGACTTCACTTTCACTTTTCACTTTCATGCATTGGAGAAGGAAATGGCAACCCACTCCAGTGTTCTTGCCTGGAGAATCCCAGGGATGGGGGAGTCTGGTGGGCTGCCGTCTATGGGGTCACACAGAGTCGGACATGACTGAAGTAACTTAGCAGCAGCAGCAGCAGTAACATCATAACACAGTGCAGAGTCCATAGTAATTCCCTCAGAAATAGCCTCATCGATGGCTTAAGCATCAGTGGTCGTTTATTTTTATTGTTGCCCATGTGCACTGGGATGTAGGGGTGTTTTTTCCATGTGTTTTCTGGTTTTAGATAGAAGCACATTTTGTCAGAGCCTTTTGCAGAGTTAAAAGCGTGGGCTTCAGCACCACACTGTGTGGAGTTTGGCTTCAAGTCTCAGCTTCACCATGTGCTTCCCTGACCCTCTGTACCTTTAGGGTCCTCAGCTCTAAGAGAAGGCTCATAACAGCACCTTCTTATTACTACTAGGTCGCTGTGACGATTAGGTAAGAATATGTGTGTCGAGTGCAAGGCACGGTGCCTGGAACACAGTAAGCATTTAATAAGCATTAACAAATTGTTTTTATTAAAACATGATCTCAAATTAAGCATACAAGTGTCTTAATTTAAAACCTACCAATGATATTTCCAAGAAATTTACTGTAGGCAATGATGTCACTTTAATTTTGCAATAAAATATTTTCCTGTTGGTTATTAATGGGTGACATTAGTTATCAGGATTTTAGAAAACATGTGCAGCAGCTACCTGAAATATATATGTGTGTGTGTATGTTTTTATGTATACAGTGCAGTCAGATCTGGGAAAGGAGAAGAAAAGGGGAGATACAAGCAATTTAAATTAAGCCGAACATGGTGTTATTACACAAAAACACATGCTCTAAAGTCTGTACACTTTGGTTCTGAGCTTTCTAATAATCAAAACATAGAGGGAAACAAAACCATTAAAAGATCACAGTGTCTGTGAAGCTTGTTCAAAAGAAACAGCCTTTTCTGCCACTGGGGCCTGAAGCACATTTCTCCCATTGGCACTCTTAGATAGGAGTTGAGCTTCAGCGTCATGGAGTTGACGCCATCCCCGAGGGTGACTCTGCAGTGAAGAAAATGCTAAACTGAAGTGCAGCTCACGGAGAGCAAATCTCTGAGGAGCCCAGACAATGCCAGTCCTTCGTCTGTCCTAGTCCTTTACTGCTGACCCGGGGCTGAGCTCTAACCAGGCAGTTCTTGAGAATAATCTCCTGCAACCAAGCTTACCCTAAAAATTATGCAGCAGAAAATCTTAACTTGCATGTTCTGTCAAGAACTTGAGATGTTCCTGTGTTGTTGATCAAAGGCGGATCTGACTGTTTCTGATCATGGCTTGATGATCATTTGAGGAGAAGGAAGGGGTAGCAGCCACCTCTGAACACAGAAGTCTAACTCCCTTGCATACTACCTAGAGGGCGACCCCACCTCTGCGTAGAGAAAAGAATGGGTGCAGGGGCGGTTCTGGGTTAGCGCTGAAACCTCTTCTATAAGGGGCCAGCCAGAGAGCAGATACTTGAGGCTTCATGGCTGTGCATTCTCGGTCAGCTTTCCTGTCAGTTCTACCGCAGAGGCAGCCATAAACTGCTCCTAAACGAATTTATTTACAGTACACGAATGAGCATGGCTGCATTCCAGTGAAACTTGTATAAAAACAGCCAGTGGGTTGGCTGTAGCCCATGAGCTAGAGTTTGCCAATCCCTGCTCTAAACCACAGATGAATGGTGGATGAGGACCCATCATAAAGCAAAGGCAGAAGTAGTCTGAGTGTGGACAGAACACACGGCGGGCATCCGCAGCCCCCCACCACAGCCAGGGGCAAGTCTCAGCAACGCACTGACACCCAGCAGCGCCACACTAGCACTGGAACATTTTGTAACTTCAGAAGCCTGTCCATAGTTGAGACAAACAGAAAGCCAACTGGCCCACCCCTCTGAATTTTGGGAAGGGGGGCCCTGCCCCAGTGTGTCCCTCCTGTCTGTGCCCCACCGCCCTACTGTCTCTGCTTCTGCTCCTTCCCCGTCCAGGGACACGATTCTTGTGACTGAGCCCGTTTGTAAATCTAGCGGATCCTCGTCAGCTCTGCAGTCTGTATCATTTTGCATTTTCCAGGTCTTCAGTCTTGTCGTGTTCTGTTTTTATCCCGAAGAGTATCTCTTCACCCCATTTCTAAACAAAATCTCTCTCTTTGTTAAAGTTGAGCTCCAGTCCTACCATTTGTAGGACACCTACCTACCCAACAGTGCTGAATTTCTCTCTCTTCTATTCTTAATTATTTTCTTGCTTTGAAAGAACAGATAACTTTTCTCTTTGTGGTTGTGCTTTGGACTAGTTGAGTTGTGTAAAAAATATATATGTATGAATTTTCTAATTCAATACCAGGAAATGAGAGCAGTGAGAAAACAGTGGGTAGGGAGCTGGGGAAGGGATTTAAGTTGTGTGCATATGAAGTTTGGATGACAGAAGAGATGTAAGCTCTGCACACTTGTCTGGAGCTGCAAGGGTGCCAGCCCAGGAGCCTTTCTCATGGCAGTAACCACGGATGTTACTCGAGGATGAGTGTGAAATGCACGGGCGGAGCAGAGCTGGGGCAGAGACTGGCCTCTGTGCCGTTAGGAGTGTATGCTCAAGCTTTTCAGTGTTATCTACTGCTCTTAAGAAAATCCTCTGATGTGTGTTTTCTTGTCTTTTAGTTCTTCAGTGAATACGAGAAGTTACTTCATTCAGAAAATTATGTGACAAAAAGACAGTCACTCAAGGTATGACAGATCATCTGAGTCGCTCATTTCTCTCCCCCCCTTGTTTGAAACGTGTATGGGGCCCAGCGCTTTGCAGGAGGCATGCATGTGTCCCTGGTCGAGATTTTTGTGGAAAGGAGCAGGGCTCAGCAGTGGTTCATCCAGGGCACCCACCCCAGCTCACCTCTTTGTGTGTTAGAGATACCAAAATAGAATATGCAGAATTTTGAAGAGGATCTAATCTCCAAGTGATGACGTTCTTTAGGTTTGGGAGCCTTATTTTTAAAAGTTAGAATCGTTGTTACCCAGTTGAAGGCACCACAGGTGTTGAGCTCCCGGGACTCTGCCCAGAGGGTCCCAGGCTTGCTGTGTGAGGGGAGGGGCGGCTGCCAGCAGCGACGCGGGGAACCAGACGGTTTTGGCTGCTATGTGTCAGAAAAGGATGTGGCCAGTTCCATTCGAAACTTAAATAAAGACTTAAAACTCTAGAATAGGGGCTGGCAAGCGACAGCCCATGAGCCACATCCAGCCCACTGCCTGTTTGTGTAAGTAAAATTCTGTTGGAACGCAGATGCACTGTTCGTTTATGTATTGTCTGTGGCTGTTTGGCCACAACAGCAGATTTGAGCGGTTGCCTCAGCCACTTTATGGGTAATGAAGACCTTAGTATTTCCTATCTTGCTCTTTACAGTTCGTTTGTTAACCCCCACTCTAGAAAATTCTCACTGTAGTTAATGTATACCCATGTATACCCTTCCTTCTGTCAGGAAGTGGTCCTGACAGGAGTTACAGATGGACTCAGAGGATTTGTGGGCGGAAATGTGCAATTCCATTTGCGTTTTTTGCCAGGTCCACTTTATATTCTACTCTGCCCAGAGCACTTTCCCTTCAGAGATATCTGAATTCATTTTAATCAAGACACTCCATTCCACCTGCTGCTGCTCCCATGGGGATATCAGTCTTTCACACCTTGTCTTTCTGTGGAAATTGACTAAAGGACTTTAGGAACATTCCCGAAAGAGTCCTTTCCCTGACTAGCTAGTTCCTTCGTTTTCCTTAAGGCCAGAAGAAATGCGCCACTGCTACAGCCTCCGCAGGTGGAGCCTGGCCTCCCAGGCATCCTTTGCTCCAGTTTCAGGGATCCTTAAACTGTTCCCCGTTTGCAGGTGTGCTGGCTGGGCAGTCGCCGGTGGTTGTGATAGCTGATAGGGACAGTCTGTTCATTCTTGGGGGGGATGTGGTACACCTGGTGGCTGTTCAAGGCGTTGGTCCTCCTGTGTGTTGGTGTAACCTCATGCGGGCCCCCCTGAGAGCCTCACGGAGAAGCAGCCCTCTGCCAGGAGCCTCGTTATATCCAAGGCCTCTCCCTGCGCTGGATGCACTCAGCATTTTCTGAGGCCGAGGAGGCGAGAGAGGTTTGCCTCAGATAGCAGCTTCGAGGACTGATGCCTCCGGTGGGGAGGGAGGGGGTTCTTAATTGGCAAATCAGAAGACTTGGACCAAATGCTGAGTTCTTGGGCTGCTTAGATAGGAGAAAGGCTTTCAAGACCTTCTAACACTTCAGAATTAACCAAGATGAAAGGAAGATTATGACTGCCACTTGTGAGACCTTAGTAACGGATATGAAGCCAGTCTTTCATGCCTGCAGTTTCTCCTGAACACCTGGAGAAATTTTGAGGACCAGTGGTACTCTAAACATGTATTTTAATTTGTACTCCCTTTTTTTGCAGCCACATTGGCATTTATTTAAATTTATGTTTATTTAAATTTGAATTTAATTATTTAATTTAATTTTAACAGTAATTTTATTTTATTTATTTATTTAAATTTGAATTCCCTGTACCAGATTTCAGGGGGGGTTTTGGCCATGCTGTGGGGCTTAAGGAATCTTAGTACTCCGACCAACCATTGAACCCTGGCCCTCAGCAGTGAGAGTGCGGCGTCTTAGCCACTGGACTGCCAGGGTTTTATTTTTAATAAAACTGGCCTGACATTTAAAATTTCTTCATCCAAAGAAATTTTTTAAATTACTGGTTACCCTCCTCTAGATAATCAAGCTGAATGAGCCATTTTCAGTATCTCTGGTTTGTGTGACAGAAAATGAGCACTGAGTGAATCTGTACACACTTCATGCTAACTTCTGAGCCTCTGAAAGAGTAAACACTGGGCTTCTTGCTTTGAAAGCTGTAGATTTTGTGATTCGGATTGGTGTGAAACCTCTCTGAGCTTTTGAATTCTTCCTCTAAGTTCTTTATAAATCCTAAACAGATTTGTTTTCCTGCACATCAGGTTATTTTTTATTTACTGATATGTTATTTATCTAGAGTTCAGTTATCTGGAAACATAGCCAGGAACCCAGAAAGGAATTAACAAAAGCAAGTAAACCATGGCAAAGTAGCTCTGTCCATGCGTTCTCCTTCCCTTGGGCCTCATTCGGTGTCTCTTGCTGGACTCGGGCCCACTGTGCTTTGCATGTATTCATGCTGCTATTTCGCACTGCAGTGTCATAAGATACAGGCACCATCATCCACTCCCTTGTGCAGATGATGAAACTGAGGCACAGAGAAGTTGAATAACATGCTCAAGGATATAGCGCTCACACGGAACAAAATGTCAGGATTTGAACCCAGGCGGGCTGGTGCCGGGAGCCAGGCTGGACGCCACTCTGTTGTGTCTCTGGCCCGTGCCCCCATGCAGGCCATACCACCTGCCCACTAGTCCTTGACTGGAAGTTGGCACTATGACAACATGAAGAGGTGACCGCTAGTTTCAGAAAAAGAAATCTAGAACAAGCAGGTTTGATTTTAAAATTAAGAGCTGATGTGGTATAATCATCTCCGTCAGTTCAGTTCAGTCGCTCAGTCGTGTCCGACTCTTTGCGACCCCATGAATCGCAGCACGCCAGGCCTCCCTGTCCATCACCAACTCCCGGAGTTCACTCAAACTCACGCCTGTTGAGTCAGTGATGCCATCCAGCCATTTCATCCTCGGTCGTCCCTTTCTCCTCCTGCCCCCAATCCTTCCCAGCATCAGAGTCTTTTCCAATGAGTCAACTCTTCGCATGAGGTGGCCAAAGTACTGTAGCTTCAGCTTTAGCATCATTCCTTCCAAAGAAATCCCAGGGCCGATCTTCAGAATGGACTGGTTGGATCTCCTTGCAGTCCAAGGGACTCTCAAGAGTCTTCTCCAACACCACAGTTCAAAAGCATCAATTCTTCAGTGCTCAGCCTTCTTCACAGTCCAACTCTCACATCCATACATGACTACTGGAAAAACCATAGCCTTGACTAGACGGACCTTAGTCTGCAAAGTAATGTCTCTGCTTTTGAATATGCTGTCTAGGTTGATAATAACTTTTCTTCCAAGGAGTAAGCGTCTTTTGATTTCATGGCTGCAGTCACCATCTGCAGTGATGTTGGAGCCCAGAAAAGTAAAGTCTGACACTGTTTCCACATCTATTTCCCATGAAGTGATGGGACTGGATGCCATGATCTTCGTTTTCTGAATGTTGAGCCTTAAGCCAACTTTTTCACTCTCCTCTTTCACTTTCATCAAGAGGCTCTTTAGTTCCTCTTCACTTTNTCTAGGTTGGTCATAACTTTTCTTCTAAGGAGTAAGCGTCTTTTGATTTCATGGCTGCAGTCACCATCTGTAGTGATTTTGGAGTCCAGAATATGAGAGATTATAAATAGGCCAGTGGATATTCTGTCAAATGCTTGTGCAATCACAAGCAATTGATTGTGCAATCATAACCAGCTAAACATATATACCCCAAATTGCTTGGCATGATAAACGTGTTTCTTTAGCAAACAAGATTCCTTAAACCCAGGGAGGTTTTAAAATTCAGTGTAAAAAGACCTAAGAGAAGCAAGCATGTGATGTTAAAGTTGTTGTTGTTGTTCAGTCACCCAGTTTTGTCCGACTCTTTGCGACCCCATGGATTGCAGCATATTAGGCCTCCTGTCCCTCATCATCTCCTGATGTTTGCCCAAGTTCACGTCCATTGCATCGGTGATGCCATCCAGCCATCTCATCTTCTGACGCCCCCTTCTCCTTCTGCCCTCTATCTTTCCCAGCATCAGGAACTTTGCCAATGAGTCAACTGTTCACATCAGATGACCAAAATACTGAAGCTTCAGCATTAGTCCTTCCAGCGAGTATTCAGGAGTCTTCCAGCACCACAGTTTGAAGGCATCAATTCTTTGGTGTTCTGCTTTCTTTACAGTCCAGCTCTCACAACTGTACCTGACCACTGAGAAGACCATAAGCCTTGACTATACAGACCTTTGTTGGCAAAGTAATGTCTCTGCTTTTCAACACATTATCTAGGTTTGTCATCACTTTCCTGCCAAGAAGCAATAATCTTCTGACTTCATGGCTGCAGTCATCATCTGCAGTGATTTTAGAGCCCAAGAACAGGAAATGTGTCACCACTTCCACCTTTCCCCCTTCTATTTGCCATGAAGTAATGGGGCCAGATGCCATGATATTAGCTTTTTTAATATTTGGTTTTAATCTGGCTCTTTCACGCCCTTCCTTCCCTGCCTTCATTCCGCTCTTTAGTTCTTCTTTGCTTTCTGCCCATTAGAGTAGTATCATCTGCATATCTGAGGTTGTTGATATTTCTCCTGCCTATCTTGATTCAAGCCTGTAACTCATCCAGCCCGGCATTTNTGGCTCTTTCACGCCCTTCCTTCCCTGCCTTCATTCCGCTCTTTAGTTCTTCTTTGCTTTCTGCCCATTAGAGTAGTATCATCTGCATATCTGAGGTTGTTGATATTTCTCCTGCCTATCTTGATTCAAGCCTGTAACTCATCCAGCCCGGCATTTCTGATGATGTGCTCAGCATATAGATAAACAAGGTGACAGCAGACAGTCCTGCCTTTCTCAAGCTTGAACCAATCAGCTGTTCCATACAGGGTGCTAACTATCACTTCTTGACCTGCACATAGATTTCTCGGGAGACAATTTCTTTGTACTAAGATATCTGGGCTTCCCAAGTGGCTCAGTGGTAAAGAACCCACCTGCCAATGCAGGGGACACAAGAGATGCAGGTTGGATCCCTGGATCAGAGAGATCCCCTAGAGGAGGGCCTAGCAACCCACTCCAGTATTCTCGCCTGGAGAATCCTGCGGACCGAGGAGACTCTCGGGCTGCAGTCCATGGGGTCACAAAGAGTTGTACATGACTGAAGTGACTTAGCACGCACACACTNTTCAAAAGCATCAATTCTTCAGTGCTCAGCCTTCTTCACAGTCCAACTCTCACATCCATACATGACTACTGGAAAAACCATAGCCTTGACTAGACGGACCTTAGTCTGCAAAGTAATGTCTCTGCTTTTGAATATGCTGTCTAGGTTGATAATAACTTTTCTTCCAAGGAGTAAGCGTCTTTTGATTTCATGGCTGCAGTCACCATCTGCAGTGATGTTGGAGCCCAGAAAAGTAAAGTCTGACACTGTTTCCACATCTATTTCCCATGAAGTGATGGGACTGGATGCCATGATCTTCGTTTTCTGAATGTTGAGCCTTAAGCCAACTTTTTCACTCTCCTCTTTCACTTTCATCAAGAGGCTCTTTAGTTCCTCTTCACTTTGTGCCATAAAGGTGGTGTCATCTGCATATCTGAGGTTATTGATATTTCTCCCATAGAACTCAGTAAGCACAGACTTAACTGAAGCGACAGTTTTTTTTTTTTTTATTAGCTTAAGTAATGTCATTTTGATGTCACTAAGAGAAGCTTAGAATGTCTTCAGGATACCTTGCTTAAGAAGGACCAGAAAAGTACTTGTTTTTATAAAACTTTTTTAATCTGATAAGATAAAATGATGTTTGGCATGTATAGGGGTAAGTATATAGAATAGCTGTGTACATGAAACCCTTTGTCCCGTAAAGTTCAGATACGTAAAATTATTTTTAAATATAGCTAAGGTTTATAGTTATCCAGTAACTTATCTTCTGACCACTTTCTTTGGTGGTTTCTTTTTACTGAGATAACACAAATGCATATTTAAAGAATAGGTTCTGATAAGTCTCAGATTCTGAGCCAGATGTGGCTTGAATGTGGTCTTCTTCAGGGAGCAGTGCCAGACCCACCATAGGTGTAAACCCCAGAAGAAAAAGTGAGGTGTCCAAGTAGCAAACAGGAAGCGCTCATTAGGTTTCAGGTCATAAGTCAGTTCATCCATTTTCTCAGTGCCTATTAATATTCTGTGCTTAATAATATTATTCAATGAACTGTTTTTAAAACTTTGGTTTTACTTCAAATCTTAACTGATAATGGTGGAATAAACAGATAAATTGTTTGTCTTCTCAGCTTCTTGGTGAACTGCTACTAGACAGACACAACTTCACGATTATGACAAAATACATCAGTAAACCTGAGAACCTCAAATTAATGATGAACCTTCTACGAGACAAAAGCCGTAACATCCAGTTTGAGGCCTTCCACGTTTTTAAGGTAGAGTACTAAGACCATAAATAGTAGTTGTTCGTCCCATTTTATTTGCAAGTTACTTGTTTTATTAGCTTCATTTTGGTAATCTGAGTGACAGTTCCATTGAGTCCATTTTCACAGTTGTGTGGTACAACATTTAAACAAAAATGGGCCCAGAAACGGGGCATTTGTATTTGGGAATAAGAAAAGTTGATTTGTAAAGGAGTGTCACCTATCTTTGGCATCAGTTCAGTTCAGTCACTCAGTTGTGTCTGATTCTTTGCAACCCCATGGACTGCAGTACACCAGGCTTCCCTGTCCATCACCAACTCCCGGAGCTTGCTCAAACTCATGTCCATCGAGTCAGTGATGCCATCCAGCCCTCTCATCTTCTGTCGTCCCCTTCTCCTCCCGCCTTCAGTCTTTGCCAGCATCAGGGTCTTTTCCAGTGAGTCAGTTCTTCGCATCAGGTGGTCTTTGGCATGGAAGATTACTAAATCCCAAAGTAAAGCGTAATGCATTTCTTAATGCTTTCCATGGAGATTTTTGTTTTTAAAATCCATTCTGATCTCCTGTGCCCAGAACTAACTTCTGCCCATTTTATTCTAAAATCAAAGTCTGTATTTAATACAAACAACAGAGTTTCAGAGCATGAGTGAACGTGTCAGTCCTTTTTGTGCTTAAACGTGCACTTCTCCCCCCCCCCCTTTTTTTTTGTAAGTAGAATAACTTTCATTTTATTAATAGAGCTAGATAAATGTTAGGTAAATTATTTCAGAACAAAAATAAGTGATTTGTCATCAAGAAACTGGGAATATTTCTAGACACTTACCCTTTTTTTTATTGTAAAAATAAGGTCTTCCAAAGCAGACACCCGAATGAGTAATCTGGACTGCAGTCCGTGCCCCAGGGGAGCAGTGGGTGTGGCCACACGTGCTCTGCTGTCCGCAGCATCTGCGTGTCGTACCCTGTCCTGTAGCTGACATTGATCTCTCCCTGTGCAGGTGTTTGTAGCCAACCCCAACAAGACGCAGCCCATCCTCGACATCCTCCTCAAGAACCAGGCCAAGCTCATAGAGTTCCTCAGCAAGTTCCAGAATGACAGGACCGAGGATGAGCAGTTCAATGACGAGAAGACATACCTAGTCAAGCAGATCAGGGATTTGAAGAGACCAGCTCAGCAGGAAGCCTGATTTCCAATAAACACCGAGAATATTAAAGCCAAGTTCAACGTCTGCTGTCAGCTATTCAGCATCAGGCACTGTTATCGATTCATGAGGAACATTACTGCTAATCTGCTGTTAAGTGAACGGTTTTCATTTTACCTTTTTTGATTTTTTTTTTGTTTTGTTTTTTTAGTCCAAGTTGGAGAACGTAGCTGCTGCTTTCTTGCACACTAGAGCACATGTGGACTTTTTCTTGATCTTTGTGTCATTTCAGAATTTAATGACTCCGTTTGCTGTAGAAGTTCTGAACATGGCTAGGTTTCCTTGAAGGCAAATGCATAGATGATAGTGTGTGTTAGGGGAAGAGGGCATTGATCTGATCAGAATAAACCTGCCTGTTCGCGTTTCTCTTTATTAAAGATCTGAGCGCGGATTCTGGGTAAGAGTGTATGCCTTCACTCATGGAAGATCGTGCAGAGCTTTATTTGAAATCCTAGGGGAACTGTATCCGAGATGGGAGCTCCTTGAGTGGATAAAGTTGACACACGAATAAATTGATACTGAAACTTAGCAACTTCTCAAAAGTGTGAAGCTTCATAAGGTCATAAGGAAAATGTATATATGCTTTTCACAGCTTTCTAGAATTTTTTGACATTTGATTTTCTTGAGACTTGTAAACCTGGATATGTTGAAGGGTATTTGTTAATTTTACTTTTTGAAGGTATTTTAAAACAGTAGAGCTAGCAACAACACCTCGCATTTCATTTCAACAGTGCTTACAGGTTTCTTTTGTATATAATTCTTAGAATGCTCATTTCTTTTAAATGATTTAATTTGTACAGCAGAGGAATGTTATTGTATTAGTATGTAACTATTACCTAATATTGAGTTTTTGCAAAAAATGAATGCTCATATGTAATTGAAATACTTCAGATCACCTGAAAATGCTGATTTAACATTTACGTATCACAGCATTAAAAGAAAACGAAGTAAACCAGTCCTTTGTATTCAGTCATCTAATGGGGTGCCATCAACAGACTACAATACAGACCTGGAACTCAGCTACACTTTTTCCTGCATAATATTGGCCTTATTCATTTAAAATGAGTCAGGAGTTCTCCAGATCTACAAATGATACCGATTATGCTAAATTAATGCTGATTCTTTGTGTGTGGGGAGACCTCTTTAGAGCACCTTTTCTTTCTTAGAGTAAGCAATCCAGTACAATAGTTGTGAAACTGAATAATTAAAACTTTGGCCTCTTTTAGGAAAAGAAGAGTTCCTAGTCATAGGTGTCCTATGGGGAAATTTATTTTTTTTAATGTCCTGTTCCTTAATGCTGCAAATTATCAGTATTTATAAAGTAACTGATTTTGCACCACTTTTTTGTTACTGTGACCACAGCAGAACAACGTCTCCTAGAATATATCTATGTAAAGTTATTAGAAGGGTATCTGTTCATCTTAGTGACATGAAGATCACAACTAACAACTTACAAATCAGAGTTTGCTGGTTCGAATTCAGCATGGCTGTAGCTGATTAAGAAATTTATATAATTATTCTTTGCTAGCCTCTCTTACTAATTGAATTACTTATCAGCCAGTAAAATGAGACTCCCAGTTGATGTTTCAGCAGGCTTTAAAATCTCCTTCCAGGAGCACCATTTAGGAAAAGAGCCCCAGAAAACACAGATGTGTTTTATTCTGTTTAATTGAAATGGTGGTCTACATTTATAATTGGTTTTCCTGAGCCTGTCTTTACCAAAGTCTATGTAAAATAATCCATGATTTTTCTGTGGGAACTAAAGGAAGCAATCCAAACCCCTTGAAATGAAACTATCCAAGACGTGTAGGAAGGCAGAGTTGGCTGTGATGCGTCGTACTGATTCGTGGCGTCCAGTGCTGGGTGTCTGGATTCCGAGTGCAGGCATCCATTACACCACGTGGAAGAAAGGGTTCCTTGTCAAGCTGGTTCTTAGAACTCGAAACAGCAGCTTCCACTTTGGCGACGCTGTTGTAGCACTAGCGCCTTTGTGCGGAAGACAGTGAGGGGTGCCACGCCGTGTCAAAGAAAACACGGGTGTGTTACTCTCGCATTAGAATCTGGGGATAGTTAAGACTTTTGGTTTTTTGTTGTTTTTAAACAAAATGTGAAAACACTCAAAAAATTGCATTTGAAATTCTGATCATTTAATATATTCATATTACCAAAACTATTATACTGGAAGGGGTTTCTCTGTTATAAAGGTTTAATTTTACATAAGTCAGTTACTCAATGTGATTTTTAACCCTTAAAAAAAAAAGGTGGAGATGTATACAGTTGTTATCAATGCCTTGGAAGCATTTCCTTTTCTCCTGAGGAAAAGTAAATTTCATATCAGAATATCTGGCTGGCCCTGTAATTTAAATTAAAATAAAATTTTGGAGAAACAACATTGTCGGTTGTTTACATGATGTCTTTAGGTAATTGCATTTGTATCACTGTTAACAACCCAGTCAGGAGATACACTGGCACAAACTGTCACAAACTGTAGCTGGGACCAGTTAATACACAAGCCTCTAACTCTTTTTTCCCCATTTGAGGTTCTATTTTTGGTAACCAAAATGTGTTTTTCACTTGGGTCATACATAGCTCCCTGGCCCTTCCTTTCACAGTTAAGTATTAAGCCTTTTACTCGCTTCACTTCTCAGACCGAATATCCTCTCTCTGGTTCTGTGACCCTTCATTATCAATACACTAAGATAAAATTGAGCACTTGGCAGGACTCCTTAAAAGTAACCGAAATGAAATCACAAAGAAGCTGCAAGCCCTCTGGAAGCACAGGGTTCAGCGGGCCCCTCAGGAGGTTGGTCCTCTGGGCCACCTGCTGCCACGTGGCACCCAGCCCCGTCCTCGAGGCTCCCCTTAACCCTTGTCAGCAGATGGCAGCTCCAGTCTTCCACACACACTCTTCCCAAAAATGCCTCTCTGAAATCTGAATAATGATGTTCTGCTCGTTACAATCTCTTGTAGGAGGTAGTTGAGCCCCACAGGTCTATCTTGCTTCTCCAAAGATGATGTTGGGACCAGGCGATGCTGCCCGTCCTCCAGAGGGTGAGCAGGGAGCCGCAGCAGGCGCGTCCACACCAAGGCCTGGACTCTGGTCTCCTCCCGCAGTCCCCGCCCCCATGTCAGCAGCTGAAGTCACCAGGCCACCTTCCTCGTGTGAGGATCGAGCAAACTGGATGCAAAGGCTCACACAATGCTCGCTGGTTCTTGAAGCTGGAGCCGTCGGAGGCGTGAGTCACCACCGTGCACACCTCTCAGAGGCCCCAAGGCCCGCACCAGCCACTCCTGTGTCCTCCCCACACTTCCTGTGACCCTCCTCCCAGCGAAGAGCTGAAGCCATGAAGGACTGGGTGAGACTCCCCGCCACTGCCTCCACGTTCTCCCTGCTGGTCCTGGAACCGAGCCTCAGGTAGGCTACCCTGGAGCCACCTGCGTGGGCCCCCTTGCCTCCTGATGAGCGGCGACATCACTCTTCAGCCAGGTGTCCTGGGCTTGAGTCCCAGTAAAAGCTATGGTTTTCCCAGTAGTTACGTACACATGTGAGAGACCATAAAGAAGCCTGAGCACTGAAGAATCGAGGCCTTCGACCTGTGGTGCTGGAGAAGACTCTTGGGAGTTCCTTGGACTGCAAGGATATCAAACCAGTCAATCCCAAAAGAAGTCATTCCTGAATGTTCATTGGAAGGACTGATGCTGAAGCTCCAGTACTTTGGCCACCTGATGTGAAGAGCTGACACACTGGAAAAGACCCTGATGTTTGGAAAGATGAAGGCGGGAGGAGAAGGGGACGACAGAGGATGAGATGGTTGGATGGCATCACCAACTCAGTGGACATAAATTGAGCCAACTCCAGGAGATAGCAAAGGACAGAGGAGCCTGGCATGCTGCAGTCCACGGGGTCACAAAGTTTGACACAACTTAGAAACGGAACAACAACAAAAAAGAAAAAAGACTGGCATTTGAACCCTGGTCCCAAGTTGCGCTGCCAAGGAAACCCCACCTAAGACATGCTCGCTGTGTTCCTTCTAACCCGAGGGCAGGAGCTGCCAGGCCTGCAGACAGCTGGGTGCCGGGCCTCCCTCAAAGGAGGCCTGGGACAGCAGAGCGGCACTGCCCGCTCTCTGGAGCTCCCTTCATGATTTCCTCTCCTGCACAGAGAGACCACGGCCAGCACAGTGAGGCTGATCAGGACCAGAGGTGCTGCCCCCGCCTGAGGAGACAGCTGGACAGGGTGCGCCCACACCTCCAAATTGTTCTTCACAGCCGTCACAGCTCCTAGCAAAACTGGAAAACTCCCAATTCTCCCTTATGCTCTCTTCTGCTCTCTTCCAAAAAAATTTTTTTCTTGAATAGTTTTAGTATAACCTTACAAAATGACTGCATAAGTGGGAATTGAGACTGAGTTAGGAAGTGTTCAGGTCTCAATTAGAATTGGGATGTGGCTTAGTGGGGAAGGGGCTAGGGTAGAGTGAAGTCTGGGCTCACAGTTGCTGGCAGCCTGAGGGTGCTCTTGCCTATCCAGCCTCCAGCTTTTCCTGCACTTGGCACTTTAAAGGTCCACCAGGTGGCAGTAGAACTCTGTTTTCAGCAACTGTTCTCAGGTGGTGCTAGTGGTGAAGAACCCACCTGCCAATGCAGGAGACGTAAGAGACACAGGTTCAATTCCTGTCGGGAAGTTTCCCTAGAGGAAGATGTGGCAACCCACTCGAGTATTCTTGTCCAGAGAATCCCCATGAACAGAGGAGCCTGGTCAGCTACAATCCATAGGGTCGCAAAGAGACATGACTGAAGTGACTTAGCACACACAAGCCTAAGGAAGGGGGCATCCAGAGAGCAAATCCAGCCTCACAAACGTGCAGAGACCCAGAGACCCTGTGGCAGTTGTGAGCCAGGTGGTCACGAGCTTCCTGAGAGCTGTTTTGGTAGCCAAGAGAGGGTATTAAAGAGAATGGAACAGATTGTGATAAAAATTCAAAGTGTAATAAAGATAGTAAACTGTGAAAGATAGAATTTACATGGTGGGTATATGGTTGTATTTTTTAAGAAACTTTACTTTTTAGAAACATTTTTACAGAAAAAAATGAAAAGAGAGGACAGAGAGTTTCATTAATTCCCACATCTGGTCTCTCCTATTATTATAAATTAGTATGAGACATTTGTCACAATTAATGAAGAGACTAATGTGTTGTTATTAACTAAAATCCATAGGTGGCTCAGTGGGTAAAGAATCCACCTGCCAATGCAAGAGACACAAGTTAGATCCCTGGTTGGGAAGAGACCCTGGAGGAGGGCATGGCAACCCACACTAGTATTCTTGCCTGCCTGGGAAATCCCATGGACAGAGGAGCCTAGCTGGCTACAGTCCATAGCGTTGCAAAGAGTTGGACATGACTGAAGCAACTGAGCACACACACCAAGTAGCTATCCTTTGTTTTCCCCTAATGTCCTTTTTTCTATGCCAGGATCCCATCTAGGATCTGATGTAACATTTAATCATCAAGTCTCCAGAGGCTCCTCTTGGCTGTGAGGGGTCTCAGACTTTCTTTGTTTTTGACAGTTTCAAGAAGTACTGGTCAGGCATTTCATAGACTCTCCCACAGGTGGCATTTGTCTGATGTTTTCCTCATGATTCAAATGAGATTGTGGGTTTAGGGGAGGAAGACCATACAAGTAAAATGCCATCCTCATCCCATCTATCAAGAACACACACTATCACCAGGATCTATTCCTGCTGATAAAGGTGAAAAAGGGGAGTGAAAAAGCTGACTTAACATTCAAAAAACTAAGATCATGGCATTCAGTCCCATCACTGTATAGCAAGTAGATTGGGAAACAACAGAAACAGTGAAAAACTTCTTGGGTTCCAGAATCACTGCAGACGGTTACTGCAGCTGTGCAATTAAAAGACACTTGCTCCTTGGAAAAAAGGCTATGACAAACATAGTGCAGTAAAAAGTAGAGACATTACTTTGCTAACAAAGGTCTGTATAGTCAAAACTGTGGTTTTTCCAGCAGTCAGGCATGGATGTGAGAGTTGGACTATAAAGAAAGCTGAGCACCAAAGAATCGATGCTTTCAAACTGTGGTGCTAGAGAAGACTCTTGAGAGTCCCTTGGACTGCAAGGAGATCCAACCAGTCAATCCTAAAGGAAATCAATCCTGAATACTCATTGGAAGGACTGATGCTGAAGCTGAAGCTCCACTACTTTNTAAAGAAAGCTGAGCACCAAAGAATCGATGCTTTCAAACTGTGGTGCTAGAGAAGACTCTTGAGAGTCCCTTGGACTGCAAGGAGATCCAACCAGTCAATCCTAAAGGAAATCAATCCTGAATACTCATTGGAAGGACTGATGCTGAAGCTGAAGCTCCACTACTTTGGCCACCTGATGCAAAGAGCTGATTCACTGGAAAAGACCCTGAGGATGGGAAAGATAGAAGGCAGGAGGAGAAAGGGACAACAGAGGATAAGATGATTGGATGACATCACCAACTCAATGAGTGTGAGTTTGAACAAGCTCCGGAAGATGGTGAAGGATAGGAAAGCCTGTGCTGTAGTTCATGGGGTTGCTAAGAGTTGGACAGGACTGAGCAACTGAACAGCAACAACGTTCCTGTTGATGTCGCTCTCCTAGCTGAGGAGGTGTTGTCAGGTTGCCGCTCTGCAAAGCTGCTCTTGCGTCTTTGCTCTGTCAGTTCTGTCCTCTTTGGAAGGAATCACTATGAGCACCCTACATTCAAGGGGTGGGTGTTAGACTACATCTCCTTAAGAGCAAACATCTACATATATATCTTGGAATTTTTCGGCATAGGAGCTTTGACTCTCCTCCCACATTATATCATTGTCCACTGTAAAATCTTTCCCGTTTTCTGCTTGAAATTTTTCATCATCAAATGGTGGAAACAAAATAAATTACCAGAAGGAAAGTTATGACCAACCTAGACAGCATCTTAAAAAGCAGAGACATTACTTTGTCAACAAAAGTCCATGTAGTCAAGGCTATAGTTTTTCCAGTGGTCATGTATGGATGTGAGAGTTGGACTATAAAGAAAACTGAGCGCCGAAGAATTGATGCTTTTGAACTGTGGTGTTGGAGACTCTTGAGAGTCCCTTAGACTGCAAGGAGATCCAACCAGTCCATCCTAAAGAAGATCAGTCCTGGGTGTTCATTGGAAGGACTGATGTTGAAGCTGAAACTCCAATACTTTGGAGACCTTATGCGAAGAGCTGACCGATTTGAAAAGACCCTGATGCTGGGAAAGATTGAGAGCAGGAGGAAAAGGGGGTGACAGAGAATGAGATGGTTGGATGGCATCACCGACTCAAAGGACGTGGGTTTGGGTGGACTCCGGGAGTTGGTGATGGAGAGGGAGGCCTGGCGTGCTGCAGTTCACGGGGTCGCAAAGAGTCAGACACGACTGAGTGGCTGAACTGAACTGAAAATGGCGGAAAGTAGGGTGGGGTGAGGTGTACACTCAGCATGTGTGGCCAAATGCAAGGGGAAAGGAGTTCAGGTTTTCAGGATGTGAGGGGACAGAGCGGCGTATCCAGTATCTTTGCTGCTGTGTGTGGGTGTCCAACAGCAACCCCAGATGTCCCAGGTCCAAACCGGAACTCAGTCAGGCTCCCCACCCTCCAGGCTTAAGGCTCTAGCTGCTTAAGTCAACAATCAGCCTTGATTCCTTGCCTTGTCTCCCACCTCCTCCCATCCAGTCGACAGCAAATCCTGTTTGTTCCACCTCAGAATGCTTTGCTTTCAAGGTCTCAAATCAATTGTCCTTGGAATGATGATAACAAGCCTTCTGAAATTCTAAGAAAAGCTTGTTTCCCTTCTTAGGAAATAGAAATTCAATTGTATAATGATGCAACACAGAATAAGTACAGATTTATTTTTGTGGTAACTAGGTAAGCATTTGCTGACCATCTCCATCTAAGTCTTCCTAAAGCACCCATGTTAACCGATTCTTTCAAGGTTCTTTGTTAACTGCCAACAATCTTCATTAATATTGACAGTAATTACCAAGGGTTTTACAAGGGCTAACTCGATCCTCACAAAACTCAGATGGATAAACCCTCTAGTATCCTGATTTTATAGAAGAAACAGTGACATAGAGAGGTTAAGCCACTCAGCCAAGGCCACACAGCAGTCAGTAGCAGAGCCAGAAGTGGCCTCAGCAGGCAGCATCTCTTCTCTTCAGCCCTATCATTTCACATCCTCCACCAAGTGCCTGCCTTCCTCCAAAGTTGTCAAGAGCAGATGACTGAGTCCCAGTGAGCGGTGGCAAAGGGGGTCTCAGGATCTCACCCACACCCACTGTTGACATTAAACACCCAGGAGGAGAGAGACTTTATCTGGCATTCTCCTCACAGGTTCCTGGAACCAGGAGGCAAGCCTCAGAGGAGTTTCTCAAACTGCTATGACCATGCCACTGGGGGCTACTAAAGTGTTGACTAAAAACTGAGGCTCATCCACTCTGTCTGGGGCAGCGCCCGAATTTCTGCTTTTCTAACACAAGCTCCCAGGATGCTATAGCCCCAGGACCACACCAGAAGGAACAGGAAAGGGCCAGTGACAGCCGCAGTTGCCAAAAACCAAGGTGTAGGTGACCCAGCTTCTGGGGTTGGCCAGGGTAAGAGCAGAGAGGAGGTCTGCCCGGGCAAGAGAGTAAGGAACACTTCTGGCAAGCGTTGGGGTTTGAGATAGATGGTCCTCTCCAGGGCAAGGGCAGGCAGGGGACAGGAAGTGCCGGGGATGTGGGTCTCAGGGAGTTCACTGAGCCGTGGTCAGCAGAGGTCTGTGGGGCCAAAGGACTGAGTGCGGCCTGAACCCAGCACCCGGGGAGGGTGTGGGTGGGGAGGTCTGCACGGCCCCCCAGAGAGGGCACAGTTCTGGGCTGGGCTGTAGACTCATGCAGGGCGCCGCGGGGCCTTGTGCGTCCCTCCCATGGCATCGTGGTGTCGCGGTTTCTTTTTATGCATCGGCTACTCCCCTCAGACCGGGGGTTTCTCAGCATCAGCAGTTGGGGCTGTCACATTTTTATGTGCCCAGCCCTCACTCAAGGCTCAGCGGAGAGCTCCAGCGCACCAAGATGGCACACTTCCCGGGGTGTGGTGGGGGGGGGACGCCGCTCCGCTTCCGATGGCCGCCGGGTGGGGTTGGGCTGTTTAATTCCAGCAGGCGGCAGTAAAGCGCCTCGGGGGAAGGAGCGCCTTTCTTTTTAAGCGCAGCGGAACATCACCAGGGCCTCTCTCACTTGAGTTTGTTCTGTCTACACCACAGTAGGTACACCTACTCTACACCACTACACCACTTCTGTCTACACCACTCTGCCCAGCAGCACCTGGCTCTAAGGATGGTGGGCAGGAGGAGAAGGTCCTGGAGCTTTGGGGCCTTCCTGACTCGACCCAGGCCTGGACACCCCACTCAGATGGCTTGTGAGGGACAAGAAGTCACCCTTATTTGATCCAGCCACGCCGCAGGAGTTCCTGCCATGTGCATCCAAACACTACCCTAAGGAAAGGCCCCTGTAGGAGGGGTTCAGCAAGCCACCGAACAGTGTGGGCAGTGGGAGGAGAGGGTGGGCAAGGGGAGGGGACCGGAAGGTCCCTGTCCCCAGGAACGCCCACCAAGGGGCCGCTCCCTGACACTGACAGGAGTACTACAGAGACCAGTGTGACTGGACACCCGTTCTTCCTCCTGTAGGAAGTTGGGAGGCTGCTGTAACAAAATACTGCAGAACCAGTAGCTTACAAACAACAGACATGAATTTCTTAAGTTCGGAAGGCTAGAAATCTGAAGTCAGGGTGCCAGCCAGGTCAGTTCTGGGGAGGGCCCTCCCTCATACAGGTTTCAGATGGCTGCCCTCTCCCTGTGGCCCCATGTGGCAGAAAGAGGGGGAGCGAGTTCTCTGGGGGTCCCTCTTATCAGTATTAGAGCAGGAATCCCATTGGTGACCACTCCACCCTTGTGACTAATCACCTCCCAAAGCTCCCACCTCCTAATACCATCACATAGGGGTTGGGACTTTGACATACGAATTCTGCAGGGACACAGACATACCATCCTGCACTTGTGAAAGTCAGAGGTTTAATAACTGTCTTGGTCAAAGGATCTGTCCATTTAAATATTACTGTATTTTGAACACATGAAAGAAAAAAAGTCAAGTTCATACAGGAGTTTCAGTGAAATTGCATTTCCTGTTTCTTACATCTTCTTATCTGTGTGGGGGGGTGAGGGGGAGTAAGACCTTTCTTTCAGACTTTCTTGGTAATGAAACAAGTCCATATATATGGACCTAGGAGCATGCCCAGTATGTCGTAGGCCCTCAATAAGTGCTTGCTGGGAAAAGCCATCAAGTGTCACATTTTTGGCAGTGACCTTCAGAATTATACTGCCTTACCTTGATTCATCACACTGGGTGATGGATAAAAACAAGTTCACTTCAGTGTCATTTGCTGTGCCAGGAATTTCCCAGCACCTGCCCTGCCCAAGGCCACCATGATTTGTAATCAACACTACAGCTGTTGGTTGTTGAGAACTGCTGGGCTGCCAGTCTTGGGGTGGAGGCTATAGGTGCATCAGCTCATTTAATCCTCACAACAGCCCTGTGAGGTCAAGACTGAAATAACACTAAAATTGAGTGGTTGAGAGCTTTCACTCTACAGTTCAGTACACCCAGTGTAAACTGCAAACTTGACCTCGGCTTCCAGCCTAGGTTTAGAAGGACACAGAAGACTTTATTCCTGCAGTAAGAAGAAGGAGAACAAGCAAAATGAAGTAATATGTTTCTATGAAGCTAGCAAAAAGTGGTAGACGCAGGAAACCTTGATGAACTAAACTCCTGAGAGGACTGAGGCTTTTGTAGATGAATGGGAAACTGAGGCAGCTTCCATAACCTGATCCAGGTAAGAGCAATCTTGCCATTGATGGAGAGATTTTGCCAATGTGAGGGAAAAATCAACCAGACCCTGGAAAACAGAGTGAGCTTGTGGTATAGATTGGAGTCTGGGAAAGCACCAAACACAAGGACAGATCCCTTGACCCAGAAACTTCCTCCTCTGAATTTTGCCAAGAAAACAGCAATAGGGAGGAGGCTGGTAAGTAGAAGGAAACAGCACAATCTCAAATATTCTTATGGTGATTGGATTCTGGGGCTCTGCCAGAGCTGAACCCAATGATGCACCAAAAATAATCTGAAGTTGAAGCCAAATGCCTACCAGTTCAAAAGATAAAATCAAATTTGATGGGCCAGGAGACTGTGTGTTGGGCTAACCACAGAGAACACAGTTGAATTAAAACTGCAGCCTAGTCAAAGCTCATCCTGTTCTAGGAGAAATCTGAACACCCCCACACCAGGTGAGAGAAAGGGCTGACAGTCAACATGAGTGTGTATATGACAATATTATTTTACACATTCAAGAATCTCAATGAACAGCAAGTAAGATAAACACAAATAGATTCACATAGTAGGGCCTCAATTATGTTGAAACCACAAAGAGAACATCTTAAAAACAACAAGAGGAAAACAACTCATCTTAAAAGGCAAGCAACAGTATAATGTGGCTANAGGAGAAATCTGAACACCCCCACACCAGGTGAGAGAAAGGGCTGACAGTCAACATGAGTGTGTATATGACAATATTATTTTACACATTCAAGAATCTCAATGAACAGCAAGTAAGATAAACACAAATAGATTCACATAGTAGGGCCTCAATTATGTTGAAACCACAAAGAGAACATCTTAAAAACAACAAGAGGAAAACAACTCATCTTTAAAGGCAAGCAACAGTATAATGTGGCTAACTTCTCTCATCTGAAAGGATGGAAATAGGGGCAGTGGAATAATACATTCAGAGTGCTGAAGAAAAAAACTGTCAACCAGGAATTCTGTATCCAGTAAAATATCTCCTCAAAATGAAGTAATAGAAAGACATTTTCAGATAAAGACTGAGAGACTTTATTGCTAACACACCTGCCTTACAAGAAATACAGAGAAACTCCTTTAGGGGGAAAGGAAATGACTCTAGATGTTAACTTAAATCCATGGGAAGAAGTAAAGAAAAACAGAAAGGGTAAATATGTAGGTTTATGTAACAGATAAACGTATTTTTCTCTTAGTACATCTCTTAACTTCCAAAAGATATAAGTTTGCATAAATTAGTAAGTATGACACTATAACATGTTTATAACATAGATACATATGGATAGATAGTAGATAGATAGAATTGTTTGTTATCTATGATAATAATAGGACAGAGGAAAGGGAGATAGATTAGGTTGGAACAAATTTTCTGTGTTTTACCAAAATTGAATTAGTATCAATCTGAAGTAAATTGTGGTAAAATGCATATTGTAATGCCTAATGCAATGACTGTGGGAGGAAAAGAACTTTAAAAGTCATTTAAAAATCAACAAAAGAATTGAAAGGATATACTAAAAATATGCATTTAACGCAAAAGAAGGCAGTAATGATGAACAGAGGAGGGAAAGGCCTACAGAAACCAAATAGCCAAATGGCAAATATAAATCCAGACATATTAATAATTACACTAAATGTAAATGGTCTGAACATCCTGATCAAAAGGCAGATATTGTATGACTGGGGTGTAAAAGCAGTATCCAGCTAGATTCTACTTACAGAAGACACACCTTAGATTCAAAGACATTAATAGATTGTAAGTAAAAATGCTTATCTAACTTATATGCAGAGTACATCATGAGAAACACTGGACTGGAAGAAACACAAGCTGGAATCAAGATTGCCGGGAGAAATATCAATAACCTCATATATGCAGATGACACCACCCTTGTGGNGCGGGCGGGGGGCGGAGAGGGCTGGGGGTGGGGTTAGAGAAAAGGACCCGAAAGAGATCCAAACTTCCGGTGCCTGCGGAGAGCCGAGCGGCGGTGCTACCGAGAGAGGCTGCACCGAGGGGCTTTTGCTCGGGCGGAGGCTACAGGGCGGACGCTCGGGCCGGCGCAGCCATGGTGAAGATAAGCTTCCAGCCGGCGGTGGCCGGCATCAAGGGCGACAAGGCCGATAAGGCTTCGGCCTCGGCCTCGGCCCCAGCGCCCGCCCCGGCCGCTGAGATCCTGCTGACGCCGGCTCGGGTGAGAAGGGCCGGGGATCTCCGGCGGCCGGGGGTGCGGGGAACCAAAGCTCGCCCAGCTGCCTCCGGCGACTGCCCGAGGCGCATCGGGACCCCGGTGTCTAGAGCGGAGGGGCGAGGGCTGGGAGTCCGGGAGGGATCTTCCCATCCGGAAGTGGGGAGGGGGCTTGGGTCCCGACATTCAGCTGCAACCGAAAGCGTTAAGTCTGAAGAATCAGAGGGGGTCCGGTCGCTGTCCCAGGTGGGGAAGAGCTCCAGGTCTCTTCCAAAAGTGGAGGGGGGCCCTAGGCGCCCGGTCCCCAAAGAGGGGAGGGGGCTGGTCCGAAGAAGTTCGAGGAATGTTGGTGGGGGGGTATAGGCGTCTGGTTCCAATCAGGGAGGAGGGGCCGCGGGTCGAGTCCCAGGTGGGGGATGGGAGGAGAGTTGAACATTGTTTTCCCCAAAGTAGGGTGGTGGGTTGTGATTGGTGGGGAATAAAGGAGATGG